>JAFBJQ010010154.1:8341-18710 GCA_016785345.1 Trinectes maculatus | reverse complement strand
GAATATGAAATATTTGGATCTTGTCTGGCCTGGCTCCAGGTCAGGTTTTTTTTTCCTTGTTGGTGACAATTTGAGAAAAGGACACCACTACGATTCCCCATCCAGTGGAGTGTTCCAGGATCCAAAGATTCCCAGGCTGTACTTGGGTGGCGAGCCAGGACGACCGATCGTGAACCTGAGAAGTGCAGAGCATTCTTCAGTCTTCTCCTTTCACACGGACTGTGCGGTAGGACTGATATTGAGATTAACGTACTGACGTTAGTCGAAGAAGGGCCCCAACGCAATAACGACTCTAAAGGTTTATTTTTGCCGGCTTTTTATTATTTTAGTTTGTTATTTTTCATACACTGTTCTATAACAAATTGTATGTTTATAATCTACCTGTTGGCTTCAAATAACAAATAGCCACTGCAATTCAAACTCACTATTGTCTGTATCATTATTGATGTTCAAGTTCCAGGCTCTTAAGAACTTAGTGTTTTCTGATATTGGTGCAGTTATTACGAATGACTACTATTTATCTGTGCTCGGTTACTATTCCATAACTAGGGTTACACGTACACGCTGTATTTTCTTAAGGAAATGCCCTTTTTCTCGTTTCCTGAGGAATGAGCCTGTCACCTGAGTAGTGATCACGTGTAAGGGAAGCTGCGATGCGGGACTCCTTGCTGTCGCTCTCTCAAAGCCACGGCCACCTCGGCACATAGCTCCAACATGATACCTCTTATGATCGATGTAAAACAGCTGATGAGCCGTTCGTCATGGGCTAAAACATCAGCGCGGCCTTTGGATTCGGCCATTTACTATGCCCCCCAGTAAACCCAAAGCTGCCACTGTTATTATTCCATCCTCTAGCGCATGCTTTTCTATATGCAGGTATAATTAAAAACACGTTCATGTTCATAAGGCCCATGTGTCAAAATTTTTATCATAATAATAATAACAATAATGAGTAATTGCTTTAATTTGTGATCCGACTGATTCTATAATTCCCAATTATTGCAATTCACTGCATTGTCTCTAAGTGTTGCCAATGGACAAAACCTCAAAATATATTAGAAATGGGCGTACGCCAGGAAAGAAGCTGCCGTGGCGTTCCACACATTCTCACGTTCATTTCACTCTTGATAAATCTAACCGTGAGCGTGAAAGATGGCGTACGCCACGTTTTTGTGCATACGCAACGATGATAAATGAGGCCCCAGGTGTGTGACAGGGGGCGTGGCAGGCGTCTCAATTGGCAGCAGATGAGGCACACCTGTTTTGAATCATCTCCTGCTCTATATAAGCCTCTTCTTTTCTCTACCTGGTTGCTAGATGATTCCGTGTGTTGGGTAGTGCAGATCAGCCACCTCTTGTTTTCTTCTAGTGATTTGCATTTTTGTCTTTTGAATCAACTTCCCTTGTTCCTGCTCGACATGATCCTCCTGTATTTCATCCCCATTTAAGATACTCCAGGCCAGACAGTTCCTTGCCTCACTGCTCTGCATCTTGTATTTTGCTTTTCTGGACAATAAAATATTATTTCACATCGATCTGCCTGACTGTGCTTTAGGGTCCTACCTATCTCTCTCTCCCTTTCCATTCTGTTGCCTGGTCCGGTCCAACATCCCGCTCCCTTAACATGCGCAAATAACACCCAAATGTCAAAACTCTTGTTTACACACTCTTAAAAGTAAAGAGTGTGTAACAGGCGTTGGATACATATCCCAGTCTCACCTTTTGCAGTGTAAAAACTGTCAAGGCAAAGTGCCTTTATGCTAGACAGGACAGGTTAAAAAAATTACTTGATCGTTACCCATTAGAGTGTACATCGAGTCTCCTGGAGGATTATGACCAACACAGAAGTCTTGGGGCTCAAAATTAATGGATAGAATTTTGCTTTCGTAAAATTCATCATGTCAAAGAATTTTTCCTAATGTTTGTGAAGTCAAGGTAAAATCAGTCCACCAGTCTGGATGTTTGTCATGCTGTTGTTTTAGACATTGGCCCTGCCCTTTTTTAAAACGCCACTTGCATATGGTTTGCAGGGTGACTTTAAAATCCATTTCCCACATCACATCCTTGTTCTCTGTCCCTTTGTTTCGCCCGGATTCCAGTGTTTTGTGTATCGATTTGCTGCTGCCTGCTGTCATGCACCAGACCAGAGAAGACTGTGAAACGGGGGGCAGGCCAGTAATGAAGTCATCCCCCCCTCGTTATCCATGGTGTCCAAGCAGGAAGGAGGCAGCCAAATATCTGAGCCTCAACTCCTTCCTGAAAACAAGGGGTGACAGGCTGTCTTGGCCCAGTCTAAACCATGCATTTTAAACTGAAGGTCATATGGATGGAAACAGATGAGTTTACTCTCCCAGCAGCTTGATCTAGTGGGGCAGACCCAGTTATCATACATGCTGTCAAGATGAAGAGGATGTAGACGAGTGAGGTGAGTTTTAAGTGGTCATTTTACTCCTGATACTGGCAGCTTTATGGCCCTTCTCTTCTGGGCCCTGGTGCATCCATCCCCACCACATTAGGGACATGATGGATGGGCCCATCTTCAATCAGTGTGTTAACTCCTACCTCTAACCTAACCCAAACTTAGAGTTAGACTATGCACTACACTAAGAAGATAAGCATCACAGCTTTGTTATCAAGCTTTACCTTTTAGTGGTGCCACGGAGAAAAGGTGGGCCTGCTCAGTGATGACTGAATGTTGCCATGTTGCTGTAGCAGTTGATGTTTGACTGAGGCCAACATTTTTGCTAGTAAGGAAAACATACTGCGGATCCCCCCTGAGAGTTGCTCATGTCCCTTTCTGTTCACAGGGCCAACACTGCATGGTGTAGCAGTAGAGATACAGGAATTGAAAGAGCAGGGCCTGCTAGCAACAATGATCTCTACTATCCATCCCTTCTTAACCTCCAGAGCTTATGGGATATGGTGGCTTGTGTTTGCTGACTAGTGTGCTAGCAGGGTTATCAACCCAGATGTGCACCTGGTTTGGTGTGTCCTTAACTTTCTGATTGGTTTGGTTTATAGAGATTGCACTTTTAGGTTGCTTACTGCAGTGATTACAATCACGGCTCTGACCCCCATCTGGCCACAAGCCACCTACTACCCAAGCACTTCCTGTGAGGGATCCACAGAGTGAAGCCTATACAACGACTATCAGGATGTATAAATTGTCAGTCTATACACTTGTATGGAGACAGCAGCTTCTTCCAATAAAATCTTCACTGAGATAAATTCATTTTGGCAGATGCTGCATATTGCTTTGATCGGTACACACATGTAAAATATCTGTTTAATAATATTTACGCATATAAATCCCAAAATAATCCCTGCAAAATAAATGCATGTATTATACTCCTCAGACCTCCCTTACACATATTTTGTATGGATATTTCCATGACACTAGTTATGCTAGTGAAAATATAGGTTTTATTGTTTCCAGTGAGAAACCAGTCAAAATTTGCAAAAATTCATCCATTTGATCTATTTACACAAATTTTAAGTTAAGAATAACCCTAACACGTATCACATTCTATAATAAGGTGTGGTTTTAAGTGTGATCAGAACTTTAATAGATACATAAACATGGTAATGCATACTGAATGGAATTCATAGTGACAACAATGCACGTTGGAATTACTGTATTTCACAGTCTCATAAAACCGTGAACACTGATATTGTTTTTAAAAGGTGTGTTTGTGTGTGTCTTTGTGTTTGTGTGCGTGCGTGTGTGCATGCCTGTGTGTGAGAGAGCGAGAGCGTGTGTGTATATTTTGTGATTTTTAAAAGTCCAAAAAATTCCATGGCAAGGCCTGCTAAACTCATAGTGGACAATTAAATTACTGTATTGGTAATTTAATTCTACTGGTTTTGGCACCATCTGCATCTTTGGTATCTTTTTCCTGTGTTAACAGGCAATTTACTTTTCCGATCACCTCTTGTGGAAACCAGAGGTATGGAAATTGCAGATCTTCTGCCTTGACCGTGAGGTGGTTTTCCAGATAAAAACCGCTGAAAGGTCAGGAGGTCATAATCACTGCCAAGAACATCTCTGAAGAACAGCCAGTTATTCACCACTGCACAGTGAAGAGACCAAGCCAGGACTGGCCACGACCATTTCTTTGACCTTATTACAGATCTATAGCTTGACACATGAAGATTGTAGCGGCAAAGTTCTTTCAATTTTATTGTAGCGGCAAAGTTTGTTCAATTCAATTTTATTGACCAAATTTTTAAGGCTCTTCAGTTACAACACATGCCACTACTATTGTACAGCCTTCTAGCATTAAGCATGACAACGATGAGAACCCAAGATCTTGCCTGATTCTGCTGATGTCTGGTGTGAGTCGCTCCGGCGGGACGTTGCTGATGATTTCTATTTCTCCAGTTGTAACTGATTCCTATCGCCGTGAATCACTCTGGTAGATCGGGGGTTGATCACGCGTATTTCTATTTCTCCAGTTGTCACCGATTCCTGTTTCCGTGAATCACTCTGGTAGATCTGGGGTTGATCACGCAGATCAAATCTCAGGTTAGTCCCAGGCCAAACTCCGGTTAGTCTCTGCCATCACAGGTTGACCGCTGGTTTAATCGCGTCAAAATCTGTCTTGCTCTGTAGGCCGACAGTTCTCTTTTCTCCTTCGGTTCATGTGTTCTCTCTTCTTGTTGTCAGGCAAAAGTGAGGCGTACAGCTCATAGCGGCCCAATACCTCACACGCATCTGGCTGTGTACTATGTATGAGGTCATCACGGCCCCAAAGACAGTGTTGTACATTAAAGCATTCTTATCTAATATGGCTCCTACAAAGATCATGCAGATCCACACTGCCCCTCGTTTTGGTTGTATGTGAGGAAACAGTGAGGCTGTGGCACTTTAACAAATGCTTTTTTTTCTTTGCTTCACCTGGGTACTTAACCCTCTGCTTATCTTTCTACTGCATTGTTTGTTATGGTTACAACACTGATGTCCTTCCATCGCACAAGTAACTTCCTCCTCCTGCTCTGTAAGGACCTCAGTGCTTCCACGAGGCAATTTTTCAAAATCCTTCACATCTGAGAGAGGGATGTCATGTAGATGGCATTTTCTCAGTGTGCTAAGGGACCCATAACCTTGTTTGGTCATTTCATCTACGCGGCTAAGTGATGTTAATGTGCATCTTGGAGGAACTGTTTGTTCAGCCAGACCAAGGACTACACTTGCGCCCCGTCCCAAGGTAGTCCCAGGCAGATGGGTGTGGCCTCCACAACAGGGCTCCATGGGAAACATGTACCCTCGGGTGAACTGCAATGTTGCACGTGTATTTCGGGGTTCATGTACCACGTACCTCTGATGTGCTGTGTAGAAAAACACACATACAAAGGATAAACAGCTAAAACTTTGGCTAACATGCCTATGTGCTATGCTAGCAGCAACGAATGTTGCCATGCTTACATTTACTTACTTTACAATCAAAATATACATGAAGACATGTATATTTGAAGTCCTCGAGTTACGTTGGTCGTGAATTACGTCGTTTTCGTAGTTACGACAATCTCCCGTGAACTTCCTTGTTTCGCTTTAAGCTGTTTGCCCCGTAAATACGCCAGACTTCACACGGGAAGTAGTTGTTCAATCAAATTTTATTTGTATAGCCCATATTCACAAATTGCAATTTGCCTCATAGTGCTTTAACAAAGAGTACAGGGTGTGACATCCTCTGACCTACACCCTCAACAAGGGCGAGGAAACACTGCCAAAAAAAAAACATTTTAACAGAGGAAAAAACGCAGAAACCTCCAGGAGACACTCATGTGAGGGATCCCACTCCCAGGCATGGACAGAAGTGCAATAGATGCCACGTGTACACAACACATTAACAACATGGATTATAATTATTAATTATACGGGTAGAAAAATATAATATAATATAATAATGCTATGTAATTGTTCTATCTTTGTTTATTACTGTTTGCATTGTAATAAAAAAAAAGGCAAAAGGCAATTCACCACAGTAAACTCTTATTGTACGGTGGTGTTATAGCGACATCTGGTGGCACAATGTATGCACAATGGCACAATGAATGTATGGTCCGATTTACGTTGAAATTCGCTTACGACACATTCTCAGGAACGGATCTCCGACGTAATTCGAGCACTCCCCGTATATCAGGAGCAGACACTTAAAAAATATATGTACAAAATATTTTAATCATATCTGTTAAGGTATTTTACTTACTTTCTCTTGTACCAGTTTGAGGTAGACATCTCATTCTAGAGGTGCAGGCAGGAAGTTTGCTCCTGTAGGTTTTCCACCATGGTTGGTTTTTCATTCTGCTTGTGACTTGAGTAAAGCTTGGTAACTCACCTAACCTCAGAGTCTTTCCTCACTTGCCACATTGGTGCCCCCGATTTGAACACGTTAGATAGATATGTCCTCTTCAGCCATATCGCCCCAACTCCATCAACCGGCTCGTTTAACCACTGAGGTGAAGCTTTCAGAGGTCGGGCAGCTTTGTAGTTTCTGCACATCGAGGCCCTGTTCTGCCTGCGAGGAATCAGTGAGGATGATTCCAGGCACTACTTAGTGGTTGCAGCTGTGGATCAGCAGTCCAAACTTTGTGCTATGCAGCTGCTGCGTGGTAAATACGGCACTCTCAAACAGCTCCTGCTCCAGAGGTACAGCCTGTCCGACGTGGAGAGGGTGGACAAATGGCTTTTGTTGCCCGGTGTGGGCGACGGTTCAGCGGTGGAACTTATGGACAATATGCTGTCGTTGCTGGGATCGGATGAAGGTGGTTTCCTGTTTCCGCACCTGTTCCTTCGCTAGCTTCCGTCCCTGGTGTCTGCCGCCTTGGCGAACTCCCCGTGCCTGGCCGCTGGTGACTACCAAGGTTTGGCTGAGAAGGTGAACCGGGTCCTGCTGGCTACCACACACTTCTCCTCTTTCTGTGTGGGTCACGCGTTTGGTACCCTGTTGAACATCACCTCTGACAGAGGTCCCCAATTTGTTTCTGATCTCTGGTCAGTGCTGGCAAGGTCCCTGAGCATGCAGGTTCACCGTACTACCTTTTTCTGTGACATGACACGCACCGGTCACCCCTGCAGCCTCCTTAAAATGGCCCGTTTAGAGTACTGGAGACGGGCTCTAAGTGTTTTGTGCTGGATGTGGGTGGGTGTAGAGCGCATGTAACTTTGTACAGGCTGAAGCCAGGTCACATGGTGGCCGATCAAGTGTTACAGTATGTCCGGCCCAGGTTCCCTGTCGGAGTCGTCCCTGTTTCACGTCCAAGGTTGCGCCCCCACAGTTTTTGGTGTTATGGTTTGACGCCTGTGGCAGACCTTGTTCCTCCTGCATTCTGCCTGCATGGACGCCCAGCCTGCGTTTGGTGTTGAGGGGCAGACTGACTTTTTGCCAGGAGTTCCCTCTGGGTGTTGGCAGTGGGTGGCTGCGTTGCGGACATTCGGGTGTATGTTCTCTTACCCAGGGGTTATGGGTAAGGGGGCGTGGATTGCTCCTGTTAGTTTTGGCACCTTCCGCCATGTTGGTTGTTCATTCTGCTTATGACTTGGTAAAACTTGGTAACTCACCTCACATCGGAGTCTTTCCTCATTTGCCACATAATGACATTAAAGTAAACAGACGGTTTATCAGGATGGCTGACTGACTCTGTAATTTCTTCTGTAATGTTACTTTTCAAAATATCATTTTCATCTGATTATTAATATTCTAATTTGTCTTGGCTTTTCATCTTCACAAACAGAATCAGAGGTACTTTATTAATCCTTGGAGGGAAATTCAAAAAGTTACGAAAGCTCAATCAGATGATTCAGAAAAAGCAAGTAAAAATGCAGACACAGTTTTAGGAAATTGTCGAAAGTTTCAAAAATAAAAGCAGTTGAGGTATACACAGTATATATAGTGCATGGGATTATTTACAATTATGTAATACAGAGCGAAGACGTGCATAATTGTAAATAATCCCATGCACTATATATAACTGTAGATTGTGCGTAGTGGATATAAGAGTCTGTCACTGAACGGGCTGCTTAAACTGATCAGTACATTAGGTAGAGGATGTGAAGGGGAGTCCAATATTGTTCTTACTTTGGACGGTATTCTTTTCTCCATCACCACTGTCATGGAGTTCAGATTTAATTCCCTGCTTTCTGAAATCTGCTCCTGCCCATTGCTATTGCCCACTATATAATGTATATATGCCTCTCTCTCTCTCTCTATATATATATATATATATATATATATATATATATATATATATATATATATATATATATATATATATATATATATATATATATATATATATATATATATATATATATATATATATATATATATATATATATATATATATATATATATATCAATGCGGTGGAACCTTCCTTTTTAAGACACGTCATCGCTCTGTAGAGTGGGAGGAACGTAATTTAAGTTATTAGGCTGAATGAGTGGTTCACTTAGCGCTTGGTTTATAATTCCTGTATTCGTTCTTGCTTTGGTTCTCCAGGTGTCTCCAAAGATGATTTACTGAGTGAGTGATTTCTCCACTTCCTACCATCTGGGTGAGAGGACTGGAGCACACAGCCATCTCACTGCCAGGCAGCACACTGAATCACATAGCAAGTGGTGCATGAGCAGCTATAACACAGACATGAAAGGCAGCTGAGAGCCACACAGTGTAAATAACAAGAAGCATGGCACATACAGAGAGTTGGCATGCTATCAGCATTTACAAGGAACAGCTGCAGTTATTTATTTAGTAATGCACTTTTTTCCCCCCCAGAGTATGTCATCAGGCCAGGATGCATGTTACCTTAAAACACACATTTTACATTCAAATGTATGTATATCTCATTATTATTATTATTATTATTATTATTATTATTATTATTATTATTCATGATAATGCTAACAATAACAATAATAGTAATAATAGCATATGATAGTATAATTCTTATAATATAATAACCAATGGGAGAGAATGACGTTGTGTGGTCTGTCAAGCAGATTATCGGTTTGAAGTGGGAAACAGGTTTGTGTTTCACTGGACAACAATAATCAGATGGTTTATTGTTATTAGTTTGCAGAAAAATCTCTTGAAAAACAAATTATTCCTTAGTGAAAGGTTTATTCTCAAAAGCTTGTACAAGGACCTTTTCTGTTTGGACAATCACCTAGCGAACTAACCGCCCAGAAAAGGATCCAGAAAAATCAATGCATAAATGTTTTATACTCATCTAGACAAAGAACTCTAATCTCATTGGTCTAAAGTTGGAGAGGAGCCGTGGTTTAAACTTAGCTCTCTTATCGTTGGTCAATCAGCTGGTCCCAGCCCCGTCGGCGCGTTTCTTCTTCCAACCAAATTAGAGTATGTCTTCAATGAGGGCGTTGTCATTTGGCATTTTTTACATATTAATGTATGGCTATCTATTTTAATATCTTTTACTACTTATATCGTTTACTTAAAGTTTACTTATATAGATTATACTATGAAGTTTATAACAGTTTAAACAAACTTAAATTAAAACTACAATTAAACCAGCTACACCAATGGTAATTTTATAAGTATTTGCCATCTACTTCTACAACTATGGTGAACCTATATAAGTACAGGGGGTCCTCGAGTTACGACGGAGATCCGTTCCTGAGAATGTGTCGCAACTGAAATTCGACGCAAGTCGGAACATACTGTACATTCATTGTGCCATTGTGCATACATTGTGCCGCTAGATGTCGCTATAACACCACCCTACAATAAGAGTTTACTATGGTGAATTGCCTTTTGTCACTGTAGGGGTTGATATCGCGAGTGTAATGAGCATTTAGACTTTAGATTTCTGCTATCAACCGTGTAGACCCTGTGTTGTGAATAAACCTACGGTATTGCCATGATCCCGAACGCATCTGTGTCCGTGTGCATCTCCTTACCGGCTGCCGCCCCGCCCCCCCCCCCCCCCCCCCCCCGGCCCCCCGCCAGCCGGCCGGCCGGCCATTTCACATAAGTAAACACAGCTGTGGAGGTGTTGGAGAGCCGGCAGGCACGCTGAGAGACAGAGAGAGCGCTCACCAACTAGTTCCCGTGTGAAGTCTGTACATAATTATGGGGCAAACCGCTTAAGCTTTAAAGCTTATAAGAAGGCACTCCGCAATGCCAGAGCTGCCTATTACTCATCATTAATTGAAGACAACAAACATAATCCAAGGTTTCTTTTCAGCACTGTAGCCAGGCTGACTGGAAGCCACAGCTCTATTGATCAGAGCATTCCACACTCCCTTACGAGTGATGATTTTATACATTTCTTTAATGATAAAATTATAACTATTAGGGAGAAAATACACCACCCCCAAACTATACTAAATAGTGACTTATCCGTGCA
>JAFBJQ010010053.1:0-26357 GCA_016785345.1 Trinectes maculatus | reverse complement strand
TTCCTTTAGTAGATCCTGTGTTGTTTTCTCTTTATGTTTTTTCTCCAATTATTTTAATTTATTTTGTAACTCTCCCAGTTTTTCATTTCTCATCTTTTTTTTGTAGGATGATATAGCTATAATTTTCCCTCTCAGGACGGCTTTTAATGCATCCCATAGTATGGGAGGTGATACATCCCCTTTATCATTCATTTCTAGATAGAAGTGGATCTCTCTTTTAATCTGTTCTTTAAATTGAGGATCGTTGAGCAGGCTTGAGTTTAATTTCCAGCTATTAGTTTTTGGTTGTAGATTTAGATCTATAGACAGGTATACCGGCGCATGATCACTTAAGTCAACTGTCCCAATTTCACATGTGCTTATTTTATTTTTGTCCTTGCCAAATGTTAAGAAATAATCTATTCTTGTGTATACTGAGTGGGGTGGGGAGTAATGGGTATAATCCCTTTGATTGGGATGTAAATCCCTCCATATGTCGATCAGTCCGACCTCCTCAAATAACATATTAACTTTCTTTACCAATGCCTTCGTATTCTGTGCCTTCCTATTAGATGTATCCAGCTCTGGCTGCAATTGTATATTTAAATCGCCCCCACAGATTAGCAGGCCTACTGTCTCTGATATCATCTGATCTACAACTTTCTTGAAGAAGTGGATGTCACTTCCGGGTGGCGCGTATACATTTAGCAGCGTAACTGAGTTCCCTTCAATGTGTCCTCTTACTAATATAAATCGTCCCTCCTTATCACTGATCTCAAATACCTTTTCAAAATGTATGTTACTTGATATAAGGATAGCGACTCCTCTCCTTCGTCCATGTTTGTAGGAAGAGGAAAATACACTTATGAAACCCATTCTTTTTAATTTCTCATGTTCTTTAAGATCCAAATGGGTTTCCTGTAAGTATACTATTTGTGCTTGTTCTTTTCTCATCTTGGTTAGTATCTTGTTACGTTTTATTGGGTTTAATAGACCATTTACATTGTAAGAGATAATTTTTATCTTGCCACTAGCCATGTTCTAATTGGGTGTTTTTTTAAACCTTGCATAACCTGATGCAAACCATACACTCCCTGAACACACATTAACAAACATTATACAAACTTTAAAGCTGTATAGAACAACAGCTACTGAGAAAACCTTCAGTTGTCCTTGAACAGAAAAAAAATAAAAACAAAACATGTTGACTTCCAACTGTGGGGTCTTCAGTAAGACCCTGAGTGAGCCCCGGTGGGAGGGGGGCTCTGAGGGGGGGCCTCTCTCACTTCCTGGTGGGAGAGGGCCTTCGTTTGTTATTCGGCCACTGTGCATGTTTTCCACAGCACAGGTTAAGCTTCCGACCTTTTTAGTTGTCTCTATTGCCCTTTTTCTTGTCTTTAATAATAGAAAGAAAACTCTGAATAGTATGCGTACCGCTTCCTCAGTCACTTCGGGATCGTCCTAATGGAAAAAAAAACAAATCAAAACCAAAGAAACTCACCCTCCGTGTCCATAAAATATCAGTTTTCCGTGTTGGACGGTAACGTTAATATTCACTCCTGTTCTTGTCGTCTGAATGTCTGGAGTCTCTCCTTGTAGTCCCGGGTTCGGTCCTTATTCCTTTGGCCCCTGGTCTTTCTCGATGTGCGCCAGGATAGCTGTCGGATCTGCTCCAAGTAGGTCTCCGGGCGTTTGATGATTGTTACCGGGAATCCCCTCTTTGCCAAGTCGCTAGTCGCCTCCTCCGCCGAGCCGTATAGCACAGGTCCCTCCGTGAAATGAACTCTCATCTTTGCTGGAAACGGGGTTTGGAACCGTATTTTTTTCTCCTTTAACACAGATTTCACCTCTGCGTACTCCTTCCGCAGCTTCAGAACCTCTGGTGCATAATCATGATCCAGGTTGACCTTGCTTCCCAGATACTCAAACCCCCGTTTCTGCCAGGCTAGTTTAAGTATCTGTTCTTTTGCTCTGTAGCTGGCCATTTTGGCGACGATGGATCGCGGCGCTGCGTCTGACGGTGGCTTTGACACCAGAGCGCGGTGCGCTCTCTCAACTCGTACCTCAGCTGATTCAGGCAGCTCCAGCTTCTGTCTCAGGAGGCGTTCCACAAAAACAGTCACTGAGTCTGCGTCGTCTTCGGCCCCCTCTTTGACACCATGTATTCTGATATTTTCTCTTCTGGACCGTCCCTCCAGATCTGTCAGCTTTTCAGCCATTTCCATGCTCAGCTTAAGCATCTCTGTTACCGCTTCCTCATTGGCTTTTATTCGAGTCTCAGCTTCCATGATCCGTTCCTCAGCTTCTTCCACTCTCTTGTTTGTTTTGTTTATATCCTCTCGGATTCCCTTGAGCTGTGTGTCGTTATCTTTCCTAAATTCCCTCAGTTCTCTGAGTATTAGGTCCAAACTCGCGTTGCTAGCTTGTTCTCCTTCCTCTGTTAGCATGTCATTGTGCTCGGCGGCGCTGTTAGTAGGAGAGGTTTCGTCTTCGTCTCCTTCGTTTAACTGAAATTTCTTTCTGTTTTTCGGCTGTCTCGGCATCTTAAAGCCCCCACTTAGTGTTTTACTTGATCACTGGTCGTTATGCTTTCGAGTAATTGTGGGCTATCTTTTTTTTTTTTTTTACCTTAAAGGTCGGGAGCGCGTTAACTATGCTGCCATCCTCTTTCGTGCCTCTGGGTGTAGTGTTGTGCTTATTGTGTGAAGTGTTTTGAAAAACTGGGCCCTGTTTTTAAAAATTGTGCTTTAGCAATTGAAGACCCAGTTATGTCTAGATTGACCATTGATATTTCACAGCTCACAGGAGATGGTAATGGAAGATGGGTTTTCCAAAAAGCTGTGACTTCTACCTCAAGTTAGTGCAAGGAGAAGATGAGATTAAGAAATATGAAAATGAAGTACAACAGAGTATATCTTTGGCTGCAATGGCTACTATACCCAAAAGCACAGGTAAAGGTAAGAGGCTGTCCCATGGTGGAATGAAATATGCAGCGAAGCAGTAAAGAACAGAAACTGCACTTTTAAGAGGCTAAAAAGAACTCATAACTTTCAACACATGATAATGAATATAAACAGTTACAGTAATAAGAAGAACAATAAGGCAGACGAAGAGGGCATACTGGAGAGAGTACTGTAGCTCCATTGGAAATACAACTTCTTTTTTTTAATTTATCCTATCCTTTCTAATGGAGAACAGGTGGCAATAACAGGCACAGAAAAAGCAGAAATGATGGTACAAACACTCAGTAAAGTACACATCTCTTATAATTTATCAGAAGAGAAGAAGAGCATGGCAGAAACGAGGGGGGGATATGCTGAAGTTATTCATAAAAAGGAAAACGTCCATGATAAGTATAATATTCACTTTGGAAGAAATAAAGGCTGCATTAGCAAAATGTAAGAAATCAGCTCCAGGGAAAGATGAAATTTGCTACACCTTGCTGAGACATTTAAGTGCAGAGGGACTTCAGAGGCTTTTAAATGTGTATAACAAAGTATGGGAGGAGGGCAAAATCCCTTCATTGTGGAAGGAGGCAGTTATTGTCCCCATAAAGAAACCAGGGAAGGATGACAGTAACCCAGTAAACTACAGACCAATAGCTTTAACATCCCATGTTGGTAAACTAATGGAGAGACTGATTAATGGAAGACTGATATACTACGTTGAAGAAAGATGGATGATGGCCAACTACCAGAATGGGTTTAGAAAAGGGAGAAGCACTACAGACTCAATACTATGCTTGAAAGATGATAAATAAAGAGACTGTGGCAGCAGTATTCTTAGATGTAGAAAAAGTGTATGACATGCTGTGGGTAGATGGCCTCCTAATTAAACTGCATAGAATGGGAATGAGAGGTAATTTGTTTAACTGGATAAAGGATTTTTTAAATAGGAGAAGTATACAAGTCAAAATAGGGTCAGAAATACCAAGGTCTAGTGTCTAGTGGGAAAAGGTACCCCTCAAGGAAGTGTAATAAGTCCAATACTGTTTAATATTATGATTAATGACATTTTGTCAGAAATTAGACCAGGGATTGGAAAATAATTTGCAGGTGATGGAAGTACTGTACATGGAAAAGGGGTGGAAATGTTACATTCACAGTCAGAAAAATAAAAGAAGCAATAACCCAAGTAGAAGACTGGGGAAGGAAATGGGGATTTAGATTTTTGGTGTACAAACCCCCCCCCCCCCTTTTTTTTTTTTTTTACAAAAAAGAGGATTGAAGACAACCTAAAACTGTCTTTATATGGTAAGGAATTAGAGTCAGTGGAAAACTTTAAATTCCTGGGAGTTGTTTTGACTCTAGGCTTACATGCAGGCCCCATTTAGGAAAAGTGGTTAACAGGTGTAAAAAAGTGATGAATATAATGAGGTGTCTCGCAGGACCAGAATGGGGAGCAGACATAATAACTCTAAAAAAATATATGGGTATACCTAATAAGGTCAAGAATGGAATATGGTTGCCTTGGTTAATCCAAGCTAAGGCTCTTAGAATATGTACAGGAGCTGTGCGATCATCTTCCATTTGTGCTCTTCAGGTTGAAACAGGAGAAATGCCACTTACTCTCTGGCGGAAACAGCTACAGGCTAATTACTGGATAAACCTGAAGGGGCAAAGAGACGACCACCCAGTAAAAGCAGTGAGTCAGCCAAAGCTGGGAAAAAGAAGCAGCAGAACTGTCAATGTTTGGACGGAGGGAACTGATGATATATAACAAGGTTTTCTGTCCTATAGTCGTGCAGCCTACTGTTCCTTTGTGGCAATTAGAAGTACCAAGAGTTCACCTAGAATTACTTAGAATTAAAGCAGAGAATAAAAATAGCTTTTCACACCCATGTAGAGGAGAGATATCAAGATCACATTTTAATCTTCACTGATGGGTCAAAGGATGTAGAAACAGACACTGGGGCAGCTTTTATTGTCCGAGGATGGAATATTGAAGCATGCAAGAGAACATCAGACTTCCTGTACGTGTATACAGTAGAACTATATGCTATTCTAATGGCAGTGCAGTGGGCAGCTCAGACAAAAAACCAGAACGTATTGGTGTGCAGTGACTGTGTCAGCTGTCAGGAGTGTTGGGACAGGTTCCTTACCTCACTTATGATGTTCTCTTAGCAATCAGGGATGTGACAAGAAGGGGGATCGAGATGACGATCATGAGGGTCCCTGCTAATGTTAGTATTCCAACAAATGAGAGAGTGGATAGGCCAGCTAAAAAAGCAGTGAAAAAAAGAAAAGACAGACATTAATATCAGTCTGTCTAAAGCAGAGGGAAAATGTATTGTGTGGAAACAAATCAATCTAAAATGGCAGCAGTGCTGGGAGCAGGAAACTAAGGGGAGACATTTGTTCTCATTATCAAAGAGAGTGAATGATTCAGTGGTCTGTAGGGGAGGAGGGTGGAAAAGAAAGGAGGAGGTCACTTTCTAGGCTGAGAATTGGTCATACGTACCTGAATGGTACTCTTTACCTCATGGGAAGACATAAGGATGGACTATGTGCAGCAGCCAGAGACAGTACAGCATATCCTCATTGATTGTAATAAATTCAGTGCAGAAAGACAGGAACTGGCATTAGGGAGGCAGTGGCCGGAGGCTATCTGCCACACAGAATCTTCCGCCCTGGTGTGTGTGTGTGTGTGTATCTTTGGCATCACAGAGATACAATAATCCAGTTGCTTTGCAGTGCACTGGGGTCTTCCCTGACACGGAGTGGACATGGAAGAGCCCCGAGACTTCCGTGTTTGCTTGTTTTGCCCTAACTCAACTGCGCCCCATGGGCCGAGTTTGCACCCTGAGGTGTATCAGTATTATGTGTTCTGCGCGTGTGCAGCACCATTTTGTAATGATCGATATTACAGGAAATGTAGTTCAAGTGTGTTGTGTAAGCTGCAGCGTCTGGTAACTTTCCCCTCAGTATAAACATATCCTTCACTGGTGAAAGAACTCAAGAAAATGGGCATGAGGGAGGTGTCAGTGGGAGCTATTTTTAAGATGGGGTCAGTTGGGAATGGAAAGTGTTGGCTCTTAATATACTGTATATCTGAAAGATACTGGACTCACCAGGGTGGGTGTAATGTAATAATGGAATGATACTGAGGGTGGCAGCAATGCAACACATTGGATGTCAGCTGCCTTAAAACTCCACGGGAGAAGTTGTAGTAGTAGTAGTCATAGACATATATAAGAAAGGCTAGATGGCTCGAGGCGGAGTCACCAGCGTCCCTACACGGCGGCCATCTTACTACAGTATAGAAGTCTGGTACGCCCTATGGTAGCTGACGGAGGGTAAGTTATCTGCATTATCAAAAATACTCTTAACTCGCTGAAATCTTGACTGATTTCCAAGCGGTTATTACAAACCTTAATAACGTGGCTATGAGTCGGGATGCTTGGACATGTTGAAATTTTTACTTTTGTTTGAGAAAAAAGACTTAATCGTTCAGCACAGTTGTTTCGCGGCTATTTGCGCTAACTTTGAGTCGCTTGGTGCGAGTTCTCAAGGCTGAGACCACAATCGAGATTTTAATTTCTTGTATGACAGCCTATTTTTTTGTCTTTGTGGATGTGCTTGTGTTTATTAGCTGTCTAACTTGGCTAACAGACTGGCTGTGAGTGAGACTAAGTACGTATTACAAAGTTGACCCAGCAATTTTACATCAGTGTGAGAGGCAGAAATGCTCTTTAGTTTCAACATAACTAAGTTGCACGTGATTTCCAAGCTGTTTGGTTTGTTAAAAACATCTTAAATGTTAATATATTATAATACAGGAAACCTCTGACTTTGTGTTTACAGGAATACGTCAAAATATTATTTATATTTTTTCTTGTTTCTAAGTTCTGCTGCTGCTGTTAACATGTTAATTTCCCCGTTGTGGGATAAATAAAGTATAATCTAATCTAATCTAATCTAATCTAAAATGCCTGACTTTTGTGCAGCCTATGGATGCTCCAACAAACGGTGTCTGGAAACCAGGAAAAGGGGATCACCTTTCACCTGTAAGATATGACAATATGACTAGAATTAGCATAATAGTTTGTTACTTTGTGAAATGGTTCTCAAAGTGGATTCTAGGGACTCTGTGGCATAAAGCATAAAGATGTGCTCAGAGGGCACCCTCTTCTCAGGGGCCAGGACCAGGGGACCAGGGGCATAACAAAATAAATACATATATGTTAATGTTATGTGTTGTTATAGTTAGCATTATAATAGAAATATTACTAATATAACATACATGGAATGATTAAATGTTTTATATATAAAGGATTTAATAAAACTACCTTGTGTGTGTAGTCCTATAGCTATTGCTCTACCTATCTGCTTAATGTTTATTTATCCATGGTTAAAATTATTCTTGAGTATGCAGGAACATAACTACAACTCTGAGGTTTATAACAAACCAAACCGTTTGAAAATCGGTTTAAAATTAAGCAATCTGTGGTTATTGAAATGCTTCATGCACCATAGACTTTGATGTTACGAGTGGGCGAGCTGCCTGTGGTAAGATGGCCGCCATGCGAGGACGTCGGTCTCCATTGGCTAACAGCGTGCGTGAGCCATCTAGTGTTTATATATACATCTATGGTAGTAGTCATAGACATTGACCGCTGCTGCCAACTGGTGCTGACGAGATTTGGAGCCGCCATCTTGGTGGGGTCAACCGCTCCATTCAGCGTAACGTGTCAGTGAACTGTCAGGGCGTTTAATTCATCATAACTCACTGAAAACACAACTAATTTACACACGGTTTTATTTTTTTGGTGCCACAAATCTCATACATGTAGCTGTAATACAGAAAACATGGGTTGGCGTGTTTTAACATTTATAATGGGCTTGACAACAGAATATTCTCATATGATATTAAGTGACCAGACGTCCCAATCAACAATGCAACAAAATCATACTGGTTGGCTGTTAAGACAGCAAAATAAAATGAACTAAAACCACTGAAACAGTACTGTTTTGCAGAGCTTCTTTCTCATGCTCCCTTTCTGCAGCTCAAGAGAGGCGAGTTCAGCAATGTGATGCAGCCTTATCTTGAAAAACACAGACACAACCAATGGCAACAAATCTGAATGGTGATTGTCTGTTCCAAACGGTGTCTCCTCAATGTGTTCTTCAAGCAGAAAAAAATCCTCTGTTTCAATCTCCTCCCGGACGATGTGTGTCACTGATGACATCTTAGGAGCTTGGATTGCTGCAGCTTGGCGGATTGCCCTCTTTGGAGCTCTCTGCACCTTATAATAATAAAAAAAATAATGATACATTATATTTATATACTACCCAGTCAAATGTAGCAAGCTAAGTGTGTGTGTGTGTGTGTGTGTGTGTGTGCGCCAGATCTGCCTGAGCATCAAAGATCAGAAAGTTAGTAGTCTGTGTGGTAAATGCAATCAACCTGTGTGCAATGATCACAGGCAGACACGGGTAGTTTGTTTCAACTGTTTACAGTGAGTCCCATTGTGAGACAAACTAACTGTGCACTGAGAGGACACAAGAACACACAAAAAGTGAGAGGAACCTTTTAGACGGTTTCATACACATACATAGACACACACAACCCCATTCTCTCTCTCTCTCTCACACACACACACACACACACAAAAGCACAGACACACACACAGACACCCAAAAAACGGTTACTGACATTGTTCTATTGCTATCGTGTAATCTTTTCCAACTTTAAAAAGGGTTTAAAAATGTTAAAAAAAAGTGAAAAATTATTTATTACATAGCCGGTGAAAAACCGCCCGGCAGTAAACATAGCTAGCGCTAGCTGGCTACGATTTGAGTACAGTAATATCAAAGATTTCTGGTAATAGTCGATTCGCAAAATACAACCAGCAGTAAGGTAATGTTAAATCTTACCTGTGAAAAGTAATCTCCGAGCCCCGATGTCAACTGTCCGCCGATTTGAGCAGGAATACGCTGCACAATGGTGTAGCATCTTGGTTTTACAATGTTAATCTGACCAAGTGAGTGGAACTGTGATGCAACCAAGATGGCGGCCTTATTTCTCGCCCCCTAGCATGATATGGTAGCAGTAGCAGTAGTAGTAGAAGAAGAAGACATGATCGATAGATATCAGAGCACCTCGAGAAGAGTCTCAGAATAAAGGAGAGTTAACGTGGATTGGTGGAGCCCAGTCAGAGCTCACATCCACCAACCCCTCACCCACACCCCTAACGTACAGGAGACGTAGCTATCTGCACTGATTCCAGACAAAAAAGTCAGAATGACGATTCCATCGACCCTTCGCCAACACACTGTGTATGAGTTAGCTTTAGCCTAGCGGAGTGAGTTTCCTAACTACGAATTAAACGTGAGCGCAAAGAAAATGACAGATTATGCCGAAGAGCAAAGAAACGAACTTGAAGCTTTAGAGTCAATCTACCCAGACTCTTTCACAGGTTTGACTCTCTCTACAGTAGACAGAAAAACAGCTAGTTCACAGCTTATCGTGTCGACGCGATTATCCGACTGGAGTCTATGACTCTATCCATGAGTCTTTTCTCTTGCAACCAGTGGTCCATACGAGTCTGTATCTCATATAGCATCTCTTATGGACAAAGATCTATACCCAACTCAATTGAGAATGGCTGTATTTCTGACCACATTAACCTATGACATGTGTAGGTCCATGCAGTAAATGAAACGCTACATATTGTATGTATCTGACGGGCTGCTCTCACATCTGTGGAGATATCAACTGTCTGATTATGTTGTCACGCTGTGACGGCTTACTCTAACCCAGCAGACTGTTTAACACGTGGCAGATTAATCTGGTGTAAAGCTGTAGGATAGTGGTAATAATTCATGTGTTTGTAGTGCTTTCAGATGACCCCACCAGTTTCACCATTACTGTCACATCAGATGCAGGAGAAGATGGTGAAAGTGAGTCGATTGATGTGCTGGGTAACAAATTGTCATACAATTATTATAATGATTATAATTATTATGTCTGTCCTATTGCAGCTGTGGAAGCAACACTGAAGTTTACATATGTTGAGAAATACCCAGACGAGCCTCTACTGTGGGAGATCCACTCTCAGGAGAATCTGGAGGACAGTGACATTGTTGACATTCTCACATTGCTGCAGCAACAGGTCTGTCCATCTGCGGTCACTTTGTTGTTTATGTCCCCAGGTCATTGTTTGTTTGTTGCATGAACTGATGAAGCCTCTTGGATGAGAGGTGAAATGTCTTCAAAAAAGACAAAAACCAAAAATCCAGTTGCGTTCGATTCAATCTCCTTGAGACAGGTCATTGTTTGTATCCCACTTAAGGATTTATCAGTGTGCTGTTTTGGGTGTGATTACATTTTAACAGCCAAAAGGAAAAAAATAATTGAATTTCATGTTTCATTTTTGCATACAGCTCTGCTTGAAGAAAAATAATTAAAATCTAAAATTTAAAGAACAGTTTATACTTTCATTTTTCTTATTATGCTTAAGAGAGCAACAATCCACATATCTCTCCTGCTAAAGTCTCCTTAAAAAACATACAAAATAGTAAAATAAAGAGATTCTCTAACATACAAATTGTAAAGGTGAGCAATAAAATGCTTAATCGTATTGTGATTTGCTTAGAATTTTTAGTTAAGTGCCTGAAGTAACATGGTGTAGTGTGCTCAGAGCCTACCACAACCTTTTCCTTTTGATGATTATATTAGGACTTTAAAATTTGTTAAAGTTGCATTTATTTGTGAAGATACCTTAGGTATAACAATTCTTAGTGATTTATGAGTTACAGGTTTGGTTCCAAATAGAACAGCTTCTCTGTCCTCATCCCGACATATTAGTGATAAAGGGTATCTCCTGGACTGAGACAATCAGTATTAACACTGTGTGCACGTGGTCAATCTGCAGGCAGAAGAAAACTTGGGCATGGTGATGATTTTCACCCTGGTGACAGCTGTTCAGGAGAAACTCAACGAAATTGTAGATTCAGTAAAAAATAGACGAGAAGAGGAGAAGCGACGGAAAGAGAGAGAGGCAGAGGAAGCAGAAAAGGTAGGGACAGGAAGAATCTGCATTTTATATTTAATTTGCTGATAAATCAGCATCCCAGAATTTTGGCAGTTAAATGGTAAGCACTACACATGTCTTGTCAATTAGAAAATTTTTATATGTGTCTGTATCTCAGCAACATGTGAATGGATTTTCACCAAACTAGTTGTGGGAATATTACTTTGGAAAGTATTTAATTTGAGTTGATTGGTCAAAGGTGAAAGTTGTCAAATTGTCAACAACACTATTTCCAAATATCTCCAAAAATCATAGAGATATAAAGCTTATCTTGATCATAGGATTTCATAATTGTTAGAAAATGACAAAGATCAAAAGTGTATCGTTCATAGTATCGTTCCATCCTAAATGACTGTAGCAATGATCTAGAGGTTGCAAAAATTGAAAAATAAAATAAAAAACTAACACAATAGTAATAATGTGTGTGTGTGTGTTTGACAGGTTGCATTCCAGGGTACAGTAGTAACTATTGAAAACTTCTTATCCTGGAAAGCCGAGTATGAACAGGAGATGGCAGAGCTGAGGAGGAAAAAGCAGAGAGAAGAGGAACAGACAGGAAAACCTAAACTAACTGGTAAGTGCGATGCCCTTAAATATGCTTATCTGTTGAGGCTCACTATATGTAAACTTTAGTTTGTAAGTTAATGCGTATGTGTCTGGACTTCATTATTTTAATGGATTTATTTTATTTCTACTGTGGTAGTGTACATTCGTAAAACTGTGGAAATTGTCTCAATCTTCATGTACCCAACTGTGTATAAAACCAATGATAATGGAATGTTTTCCTCACAAGGTAAGCAGCTGTTTGAGAGAGACCACAACCTTGACACATCAGACATTCAGTTCCTTGAAGATGGTAAGGAGTGTTTAGATTTAACAGCTTGAATATTGCTATGAGAGGCCTGTTTTTTGTTTTAAAGAGTAAAAGTAGTAAAAAATATTTAACTGAAATCTAACCAGATTTATGGCCTGTGTTATAATCATAAATTTTAAAACTATTTTTATAAAATATTTTTATAATCAGCATCCCAGTTTATGTGTGGTGTCATAAGATGTTGTTTTTGAACAAATTGTAAAACATGTCCAAATGATCATATTTAATCATATTAGTTAAAAAACAATCATATTTAATCTTTGGAACATTGGAGGAGATTTTTAATACAGGGGGTCCTTGTGTTACGACGGTCTCGAGATACGACGTTTTCATGGTTGTGTTTACTTATGTGAAATGGATGGCTGGCTGGGGGTGCAGTGGCTCCGGTAAGGAGATGCACATGGACACAGATGGATTCGGGATCGTGGCAATACCGTAGGTTTATTCACAACACAGGGTCTACAAGGTTGATATCAGAAATCTAAAGGAAATGCTCATTACACTCGCGATATCGTGGTGTCGTAGTGACATCTAGTGGCACAACTTAGTATCTACCTTACATATGAATGTATGTTCCGACTTACGTCGAAATTCGGTTACGACACATTCTCAGGAATGGATCTCCGTCGTAACTTGAAGACCCCCTGTACTAGCAAACAACCTGTCATGTTGCCAGAACAGCAAACTAAACCATTTTAGTTCATTTTAGTTTGTTTTTGCTGGAGAATTATTTGCCTTTATTCCAATTCAAATTCTAACATACATCTGTTTTTTTGCTTTTGCAGCTGGAAACAATGTTGAAGTGGACGAATCCCTGTTCCAGGATATTGAGGACTTGGACTTGGATGAGGATGACCCATACTTTGAGCCTCTGGAGATGGGCAGCAGTGTAGACTAAAGCAGGGGTGTATCCAAGGACTTCTGAGGGCTGCCAGGACCATACTGCCTTTCTCTGCAGAATGATCATCTGGCTTGACACGTTAAGAATATCCATAAACCATGGTTATGTTTTTAAGACTTACACAGCAGTTGAGTAAATGCAAACACACACATAAAATTACCAAACGATGACTCAAAATTACACATGTAGGGTTACACTCTTTTTTTTTGACCTAGAAATGTAAGAACTTGCAAGATTAAAAACTCTCAAGGAAACTGGCCTGTTTCAATTTTAACTAGAGAAAGTGCATTTCCTGAAGAAAATGTGTGTAATGCGGAAAGCTGTGCTGAAAATGCATCGAAACACAGAAAAGCTGACTACTGTATTGAAATGTCACTGTCCGTGGAATAGCAGTAGAAATAAATCTATAGGAGCAGATAAGAGGAATGGAGGCAGAAAAGCAGAAGAGTAATGAGTTGCATAGTTTATGTTTCTGTTTGAATGTGGAAAAGTAAAAGTTGAATCTTTCAAATAGTATGACTGTTTGTAAAAAGGTTAACATCAGCATAAGTTTTCATTTCCCAGAGAGAGTCTTCCCAAAGGACCAATCTAATCAAAGTTCAGTCTAATCTAATCTAAGCAGAAATGTCCTAAATGACCATTTTAGCGGTTGAAAAGTTGCAACAGGTTGAAATATGAAGATTTAAGTTGTTAAGCTCAGGTTCTGCCTAATGAGCTTAGTTCAGTCTGTAAAGGATGCCAGGGACAACTCAACTCACATTTTTTTATTTCCTGAATTTGCAGCTGGAACAGCAATCAGCAGCAGTAGCAGAAAGTGTAAGTTAGGTCAAAAACCCTTACGCTTGTATTTCACAAAATATATTTATAATTTTAAATAAAGAAATTAACAACAAATAGTATTAATGATCATGAAAATATGATATTACATTCTGCCAACTATTATTTGTTTTTTTTTTTTAACAATGAATAAATACAGTACATACACGATAAATTAAGAGACAGCAATCTGGCTTTTTTAGCATCATACACAATGCAGTGTATGATGCATATCACAATGTGCATCCAGCCTGAACCCACCAGGAAAAAAAATTAATGCAGATTAATTACAGTAATGCATGTATTGTGTGTTGCGTGTGTGGTGGTGAGACTTTCCATGTGATAAAGTTTTTCAGTTGCAGGAATTTAAAGAAGTGATTACTGGTATATCATATTAAATAAATTACAGTTTTGTACATGGGCTTTACAGGCTCACAATCTGTGTCCAAACCTCCTTATTTGTGTTCCTCAGCTAAGTTTAATTACAACATGTAAAAAGAAAGCTGTTTCAAACATGTTCAAATGTCAAAACTCAAATGTTGTTTGGGTTTTCAGTGTTCAGTGTAGCTGGTTCCTATTTCTGTGATAAATCACCATTGTACCTCAGTTACAGAACTCAACACCTGCCATTTACTAACCAAAAAGATCACTGGAAATATAGAGTAAACACTCTACAAGATCCTGACAGTTACAAAGATGTTAAGTGTAAAGGAAGAAATAAAAGTATGCAGCAGATATTTTACAGATGAGTGGAATCATTGTTCTGTTCCAGTCTTCTAACAAACAACAGTTTATCACACTAAATGAACACACCACAAATATTATACATTACGTGACTCTTCTCACCTTCTAGGGAACTGAACTGAACACAGGCTGTGAGTGGGGTCACTTGTACAGACCAAGGGAATGTGTTTCCACTGTAATTTCATATTCTAATGCATAATTTATGTGACCATTTATATGCCGGTACTAGTCATGCATTTAATTCAAATAACACTAAGTTTAACTTAAACTCATTTACTACAAAGCAGATCAACTCTAAAATACATTTTTGCAATCAAAGCATAGCTATTGCATGACCACAAGAAAATGAAATCTATATGTAAAAATAGAAAATATTTTTGTCACAAGAAAAGATTTGCAGACTTTACCTGTTATACTGAGTGACAGTTCATCCAGTATAACAGGCCCCCTCTGTATTGAAACTAAGTCTCACAGCCATTTGCTGTGCGTCATTCCCTACCCCACCCACCCCATTCATGCCATTGTCTGTCCTGTCTAATGAAGGTGAAAAACCTGAAAACAATTCTTTAAAGAGACTCATATTCTAAGACTTACAAAGATTTTAGTACGATAGATGTAAAGAAAAGCATTTTTTCTCATAGCAGGGTTCATGAAGCTACAACTGTCAATATATTCTTCTTTATGTGTTAATGAAACCAACAACTGATTAGTCAATGTCCTTGATGTCCCAGACAAAAGACAGAGGAACATCCTTCATCTCTTTCTTGAAGACTTTGTCAAACCTCTCACTCTGGGCCACGGTGAAGTGATTCTTCCAGTCACCAATGGTGCCTGATATTTCTATTACATGAAATGAAAGGAGAGGGTTATGGATAGCCATCCTCCCTCTGCCATTTACCATTATTCTAGACATAGATAGATAGATTTACTTTATTGATCCCAAATTGGGAAATTACAGACACAGCATTTATTGGTAATAGTCTGTCCATCCTGGGAGAAGGATCCCTCAAATGTGACTCTCCCTGAGCGTTCCCTGTTTTACCACCTCGTTTAGGGTTAGTCAGTAGTTTTTTTCATTAGCCCTGCTGAGGACAGAGGATGTCGCACACTATACAGATTGTTAATTCAATGAGGCAAATTGCCCTTTATCGGGCAAGTGACTATTTTTGGTAATTTCCACACACTTTATATATGAGGACATCCTGTGCCTCAGTGAGGTCTAGAAAAAGCATGTGGTCTTCACTTTCCAATTAGCAAAGACCACCCTACCCTAATTAAATTGTAACTAATTGAATCTTGTTATGTCCTCAAATACTCTCTGTGGTTAAAATTTTGAATTTCAAAGTATTTCAATGGCTGTCTGATAACTGGTTAATAAAGAAGATGTGTATTAGAAACAAGAACATATTGACTGGCCTTTATTTCTTGCATGTTTCAGCATATTTTAGAAAGCATTTTTGGCAAATTTGTTTAAATGTATTTATTTTTGTGGTGTGATTTGGTTAGGCAACAAATAGGCTGTGGAAGATTTCGGGGTCATTTTTAAAATTTTAGACTCTGGTGACTCCTAGGTGTTGATATTAGCATGTAGGATCCTTATCAGTGAGTGGCATTTTTTACATTGCGAAACATGAGGTTTACCCTCAATAATTGGGCTTTAGTTTAAAGCTTCTTTGTGCCCTTAATCTAGCTGTCTAATTATCCAAAGTTACCAAAATATTTCTGTCTTTCCCTTATTCAACTGTCCAGTCTACCTTAAAACTTTTACATCCAAACCTTCAGTCCACCTGTGAATGCTGTTTAAAAATGCTGTTTTGAGATTAACTGCAGAGCTAAATCATAATTAATCTGAATCCATTTTACCACTCAGTAATTATACTTCATCAAAAACTGAAGTAGTAAACACAGTAACCTTTTCTCATGAACCTTCCCTGGTGGTGGTTGAGCGGGGGCCTATTCCATAAAGCAGGATTACCAAATAAACCAGGCTTATTTCGTTAGTCTGGCTTATTTTAGAGTGGATTCGGTTCCATAAAGCAAGCTTAGCATAGTTCAAACTAAGTTACCATGGCAACTTATGCTGGCAAACTAGCCTGGTCCGGACCAGGCTAAATGTCAGGCTTAGCCTGAGTCGCCGCTTAACAGTGACACTTATCTGAAAGAAAAGAGAAAAGCCAAAGAAAAGAAGTGGGTTTTTAAGCTTTTTTTAAAAACAGGAAGATCACCATCAATAAAATATTAAATAAAATACATCATGAAACACTGTTTTAAAGACTATGTATTAACGCTTAAAAACCCACTCCTTTCTTTGGCTTTTCTCAGCAGTGCAAAGACCTACTTTTAAAACTTTCTAACTTCTAACTTAACAATGAGTGAATGACAGCAGATGAATGGACACAGACAGAAATGAATCCAGCTCCTACTTTTTTCTTCATAAGTGACGAACAGCATGTTCATATCGTCCTTGTGTGAGTACAAAGTCTTAATATGATCAAACCAGCTGCACCCAAACACTGCAAAGGACAATGCACTATTGACACTCATTTTTACTGATGATGCATTCAGCATGCAGACTTTAAATAATATGTATAAGCTCTTGAATGTGTCACTAATATTTTCAAGAAAGAAATGTCAAATCTATAATCAGACCTAAGTGATCATTACATTGCTGTGGACACTAATTACTGTTGAATAAACTGATGAGAGATGTACATTAATATATAAGTTTATAATATCAATATGTCTTCATAAGCAAGAAATGCTGATAAATACTGTACAGTGAAAAAAGTAAGTATGTTATCTTACTACATTATTGTTCATTGTACACTGTTGTTGTTGCAGAGAAATACTTGGCTGAAGAGCTGACCTTGCCCCTTTGGCTCAGAGTAGGAGGCATGAAGTGATACTGCAGATGGGTAACCCTCAGTCTAGGTGATGGGGCCATAATAAACACCTGTCTGTTGCCATTCACTTCAATCCAAGGGATGAGATCAGCATTGGAGTCGCTGTTGAGTTTACTGATGGCTGCCACATCTCCCTTTGCCTCAAGGAGCAGGAGAACCTGTTGCATCCAGACAGTTCCTGTCAAAGAGACAGACAGGGCTCGTTTCCATCCCCTTCGTTCAGTACAATTAGATCAGCATTGAGTATGACTACACCTCTCCCCTTCTTTCCTCTCTGTCTCTGAATCTCTGCCCTGATTCTCTTTGAGTGTTTCTGCAAAACACACTTGTCTATCTGATGATTAAATGTCCTGCCCTAGGTTGAAATCACTTTACTACTCACAAAAGAGCGAGACATTGATCTGGGAATACTGTACATACTAATTAGCAACGCTCCTTCCTCTGTGCTGAAAGCTCCAGAAATCACACTGACCTTGGTGCCTCCTGTGTGTGAACAGACTCTTCCATCTCACCTGACTTTGGGTATGTGACGACAAACACATCAGAGTCTCTGATCTCCAGGTTGTAAATCTGGTCCACATCATCTGGGTCGTGAGTGCCTCTGATCAGCTTGAAGCCTCTGTGTGGCACGAGTTCAGGGTTCTGTGTCTCTGTATCAAAATCCATCATCGCTAAAGTAAAATAAAGCACAGACGTCTCTTTGTGCTCATCGGCGTCTTCTCCGAACTATTACAACAATTTAATTTAACAGTAGAAGTATTCTTTTACTTGAATTTCCGGCCAGTTCATCTTGTGAGAGTTAAGATCTTTATTAGTGTGAAAAGCATTCACACTAATAAAGAAACAGGAAACAATAACTAGAAAAAGTTCATTTCCTGAAGGAAATGCTTGTGAATGCTGAAAGCTGTGCTGAAAATGCAGCGAAACTCTGCTGAGCAAATAGTAAACATGAGCTAAAGACAGCTGAAGGTCTGCTGTGTAACTGTATGACTGTGGGTGTCATGGTTGTAATAGTGAACATGATGAAAAGCTAAGGTTAACCAAGAGTAACCAAGTAGAATAATAATAATTAATGGCAAAATGTGTTTAAAAAGACTGTGTCATGATTATAATACCGGATAATAAAATGTTTTATTCATGTGTTTAAAATAGGATAAAATGAATGAAAATAATAATAATTCATGTTCATGATTTTCATATGCTAAGATAGCAGTTCATTAGGAAGAGTGAGTTAAAAAAGAATAATAATTAATTGTTTTCAAGTGTCTTGAGTTAAAAGAGGTTAAAATGATGATCGATCATCTATTCAGTGTTCAACTGTTTTTGCCTCGCAGGTATTGAAACAACAACAGAGACAGGACAGCACTTATAGATAAAATACTTTATTTTATATCATTTTTGTTTACAACTTTGTACTTACCTTTGATCAAATTCGACTTGCATAAGTATTTCTGTAACTGCAATTGTGTTTTTATTTTCTTTTATTAAGTCTGTGGCGGATGTGCTGCACGGTGATTGGTTGTTGATGTCTGTTTTTTCTGTGTTGAAAAAAAAAGGCAGTTTGGCTAACTAACAATACACACTGGTTGCTAACTCGTCGTACTTGTGTAGTTTCTTTCCACCCTTTTTACTTAATATTTTCCCCGGCAACGGGGCGTAACATTTGGAGGCACCGCTGGGATTGTGTGCAGCGTGGTTAAACATCTATGAGAGGTGTCCCCAGCCGTCACACATCCCTTTTAAAAACAAAACAAAACGACCGGGACTAGCGGAGCATGTGAGGGGTCGGCCGCCGTGGAACCCCGACCGTCTTCGGCTGCAAGTTATCTGAGGTATTGCTACATACCAGGAGAGCTAATGCTAAGAAGATAAATCGGTACCACTTGCCGTTAGCATCCACATTTTGCTAGAAGAATGGCGTCGACGGAGATAGAGAAACTACAACTTGGAGTTATAAGAGAACTGTGCTTGCTGCCGAAAGAAAGTTTATTGGAGCTGTGTGACTATCTAATCCAAGCCGGAGCGGCGCTCGAGCGTGTTAGCAGCAAAGGACGAGCGGCCCTCATCACGCTAATCTCATGCTACATCCAGAGAGAAGAGCTAGAGGATCTTGAGGATCAAGGTATGGCTGAATTACTCCACCTGCAAGACAAAGTCACCGAGTTACTGGCCACGTGTGATGCTAGTGCAGCAAAACAAGCGGAGGAGCAGCAGAAAAAGAAAGATGAAGAGGAGAAGCAGCAGAAAAAGAAAGATGAAGAGGAGGAAAAATTATTAAAGGAAATCGAAGTTTTGCAGCTCCAGCTAGCAAGCAAACAGAACGGGAGAGACAACAAAGAAAAAAGAGACACCAAAAACAACGGTTACAACAGACAGGTAACACAAAACACAGCCCACAATTCTCCCCCTCATCACTGGCACAAAGACTTTAAAATTGCTGGACAAATCGGTGAGCCTGGCCAGAAAGATAAATTGACTTTTTCAAGTTTAGCACGCCAGATTGAACATGGTTTGAGCAAGGGGTTTCCAGAACTAGAGTTTGTGGATGCAGTGATTAGAGCCATAGCGCCTGGCATGCAGCTTCGCAGCTATTTGGAGGGCAAAGTGAACTTAACCTTACCAACATTGAGACGAATCCTCCGTTCACACTATCAAGAGAAAAGTGCAACTGATCTCTACACACAGCTGACTTCTGAGGTGCAAGGATTAAAAGAAACCCCCCAGAACTTCCTCATCCGCACTCTCGACTTGAGACAAAAGATCTTGTTTGCCTCGCAGGAATCTGAGTCAGGTCTCCAATATGATCCTGGGCTGGTGCAAAGAATGTTTCTTCACACTGTGTTAACTGGACTTCAGAACGACAACATTAAGCGGGATCTCCAACCTTACTTGGAGCAAGCTGACATCTCAGATGAACTGTTGCTTGAGAGAATGAACACTGCATCCGCCTATGAGACAGAGAGACAGATGAAAAAGAAAATGGCAGGGCAACAAAGACCTGTTACTGTACACTCAGCACAGTCCTGATGTTCCTGTTGTAAAGAATGAAAAATTAGCTACTCACCAAAATCCTAAAGTTTCCCCTGTTGTTCATAGTCCATGCTACAACCCCAGCACGCGCCCAGACCACAGCCACCAGCAGGGGGTGCAGATGGCACATCAGGACTGCAATTCTCAGGTCAGCAGACACAGGATTTGCCACAGAACTACTGGTTCAATGCAGGCCCTAGACATCGAGGTGGAACAGCCCAGTACCAGCAAAGATTCGCCCCACAACGCAGTTTCCCTCCACCCAATCGCGGACGAATGAGGAGATGTTTTGGCTGTCAACAGAGTGGAACTGAAGATTATTGCACACACTGTTCCAGGTGTGGCAGCAACGAGCATTTCCTTGCTGGATGTCGAGCAAGAGGACAGAGACAATTTGGAGGTGAGCCTTTAAACGGAGGGAGGTCATTCGCACGGGACAGGGAGTGACCAATCATACAGCAAGGTCCCAGAAATGCGCACACTGTGGACAGAAAGGAGAAGGGGTAATGCTGAAACAGTGCACATCCTGTAAAAATGTACTTTATTGTTCCAGACCATGTCAGGTTGATAACTGGGCCGAACACAAAAGACATTGTAAACCTCTCTCACGTATGACTGCTAACGCCACCTCAAGAAGAGAAAGACAAGCTAAAAGAGCTCCATTAGTAGGAGAAAAACACAGGTTCCCAAGTGACAATAATTGACGAGTTATGGAAAGAAGTGCACTTACCAGACACAAGACTAAGAGACATTTCTGACATTTTGAATGTGACACCGGCCCTAGACATAAAGGCAGCAAATGGGGAGAGCATGCCATATACAGGGTGGGTTGAGATAGCTTTCAGGTTAGCTTCCGGGGCTGCAGCTAAGACAGAAGTCATTGTTCCCACACTTGTAATGAAGGGTGGTAAACTTGCTCAACCAATCATTGGCTCAAATGTAATCAAAATCATTATTGACAGTGAAATGAAACAATCAGATACTACTCACAGAGAACAGCTAAGCCAAACAGTGAGGTCAGCATTCCCAGGCCACACAGACACTTTTGTAAGACAAGTAACTGCTGTTGTTGAGCAAGTCAGTGTCAGGCAAGCAAATGAGTATCTTGTCAAGACAAAAAGGGAGAGAGTCAACATACCCAAACACATGTCAGTCCAAGTTGAATGCCACGTCCACATGGACTCCCCACAGGAGGATGCGACACTAATCTTCGAGCCGGATGTGAATCCACGCTGGACAGAGGGACTTGAACTGTGTGACATGCTTGTAGAGGTAAAGAGAGGCACAAAAAACCCTCTATCACTATAAGTGTGCAAAATCCAACAGATCACGACATAGTGTTAGCAGGGAGAACTGTTATTGGCACTGTCCAGCACGTCCAGGCTTTCTACCCTGCCTCTATGCTAGAGAGATCCCGCCCTCCTCCGTCAGTCACAACAAATCACATCACGGCTGAAGAGGATCAAACTAACAGTAATGTTTGGGACCTACCTGTAAATCTGAGAGTCACCTCAGCGAGCCAGAGCAGGAAGTAGTCCGTCAGATGTTAAGAGATGAGTCTGCCTCCTTTTCAAAAACAGATGATGATATTGGCTGCATAGACAAATTACAACTTAGCATATCTTTAAAAGGCACTGAGCCTGTAGCGAAAACATATCTCTCTGTGCCCAAGCCCCTGTATCAGGAAATGAAGGACTACCTGAGTGACCTCATTGCTCAGAGTTGGGTAGAGAAATCTAACTCCCCTTATGCTTCACCAGTCGTATGTGTCCGAAAAAAAGACGGCAGTCTACGGCTGTGCATTGACTACCGTGAAGTGAACAGGAAGACGCTCCCTGACCGTCAGCCTATCCCCAGGGTGCAAGATATAATGGATGGCCTAGGAGGCAACTCTTGGTTCTCTCTCCTCGACCAAGGAAAGGCGTACCATCAGAGATTTATGGCGAGGGAGAGCAGACCACTAACCGCTTTTGTGACACCATGGGGTCTCTATGAGTGGATCAGAATCCCCTTTGGTCTTATGAACGCTCCAGCTGCCTTTCAGTGCTGTATGGAGGATTGTTTGGAAGGGCTGAGAGATATCTGTATCCCTTATTTAGATGACACCTTGGTCTTCAGCAGAAGCTTCGAGGATCACGTCGAACATGTGAGGACAGTGCTACAGCTCACGTCGAACATGTGAGGACAGTGCTACAGCGGCTACGTCAGCATGGTATAAAGTTAAAACCTAGAAAATGTGAAGTGTTCAGACGTGAGGTCCGCTACTTGGGGCGCATTGTGTCTGCAGAAGGCAGTAAAATGGACCCGGCCGACACAGCAGCAGTGAGAGCTTTAAAGGAAAAGAGGCCACAGACTGTGGGAGAGCTGAGAGCAGTCATGGGGCTCCTGAGCTACTACCGGCAGTACATCAGAGACTTTTCCCGCATTGCCGGCCCTCTTTATGCTCTCACAGAATCAGACCCCAAATCAGACAAATACAAGGAAAGAAACACGAGGACAAGAAAAGTGAAAGGAAAGTTTAAAGGGGCACCTTCACACAAGCCGATCACATGGACCGATGAACATTAACTGATATTGGAGAGACTGATTGATTGCCTGGTTGAGCCACCGATTCTTGGATTCCCAGACTTCAACAAATCATTCATTTTACACAGACGCGTCACACCAAGGTTTGGGTGCTGTATTATATCAAGAACAGGACGGTAAGCTACGTGTAATAGCCTATGCATCGCGCACTTTGACTAAAGCAGAAAAGAACTATCATCTTCATTCAGGGAAACTTGAATTTTTAGCTTTAAAGTGGGCTGTTACTGAGCGTTTCCGAGACTATTTAATTGGCTCCTCCTGTACTGTATATACAGACAACAATCCACTTACCTATGTGTTGTCAACCGCCAAACTCAATGCAACTGGGCATAGGTGGGTTGCAGAATTAGCTGACTTTGACCTAATTATCAAGTATCGTCCAGGAAAAGAAAATTGTGATGCTGATGGACTTTCAAGAATGCCCTGTGACATAGACACCATGATGGAGGAATGCACAGAAGAAATGTCCTCCCCTTCAGTGCAAGCCACAGTGCAAGCTGTTGAGAGTGATGTTTCACACACAGTGTGGTCCATGATGTCTTTTGAGTGTGCAGAAATGTGTGAAGACACGCCCACGTCATTTTCAAATACTGATATCTGTCGAGCTCAGAGAGACGATCAAAACATTGGTCCAGTCATTGCCTGTAAACAATCAAATGAAAAGCCTACAAGAGAGCAGTTGAAGCCATTAAGTGTACAGACAAAGTGTTTGCTTCGTGACTGGGAGAAACTTACCTTTGATGGAGATGAAATTCTTCAACTAAAGACTGCAACCAGAACTCAACTTGTTCTTTCTGAAAAATACAAATCAACAGTTTTGAGACAGCTCCACAACGAGATGGGACATCAAGACGTGGAACGCACAACATCGCTCATTCGGGATCGCTTCTTTTGGCCACACATGCAGCGAGAAATAGAGCACTATGTCACACAAAGCTGTATATGCCTGAAACAGAAAAAGCCCTGCAGAGAATCCAGAGCTCCACTCGTACCGATTGTCACCACTCAGCCATTCGAGCTTGTATCCATTGACTTCCTGCATCTGGATAAGTGTCGAGGTGGATATGAATACATATTGTTAATAGTCGATCATTACACACGCTTTGCACAAGCCTACCCTACAACATCAAAATCTGCCAAGACTGTCGCTGATAAAATATTTAATGATTACGCACTGAAGTTTGGGTTCCCTCTAAGAATTCACCACGACCAGGGAGGTGAATTTGAGAATCAATTGTTTGCGCAGCTGAAGAAAAATTGTGGAGTGATGGGCTCTCGAACCACACCGTATCACCCGCAAGGCAACGGGCAAGTGGAACGGCTAAACAGAACACTGCTGCAAATGCTGAGAACGCTCACAGAGAAACAAAAGTCAGACTGGAGAGAGTCATTGCCAAAGCTCATCTGTGCATATAACAGCACCAGAAGTGAAGTTACAGGTTTCTCACCTTTTTACCTCCTGTTCGGCAGATCTCCAAGATTACCTGTTGACTGGTTATTTGGTTTGACCCCAGAGACTGGAACCGCTGATCATCGAGAGTACATGAAGAAGTGGAAACAACAGATGCAAGAGGCTTATGAGATCACAAAAGCAAATACAAAGAAGTGTGCTGAGAGGAGCAAGAGGAATCATGATAACAAAGTCAGGAGTTCTGTTTTGAATGAGGGCAACCGTGTTCTCATTAGGAATATGACACCTAGAGGAGGAACAGGAAAGCTCAGAAATCACTGGGAATATTCCGTCCACAAAGTCATCCGTCAGGTGGGAAAAGACATGCCCATATATGAAGTGATACCTGAGCAAGGCAAAGCAAGAGGACGTAGGATCCTGCACCGTAACCTCCTGTTGCCATGTGATCATTTGCCTCTAGAAATTCAGTTGAAACCAGCTAAAGTGAAAAGACAAACCACAGTGCAGACTCATCAAGACAAAGATCAGACAGACCAGACCAAGAGACAAACAATGACGATAGTGATGATGATGATGACTATGGATACTAGCCACTCAGACATCAGCCTGTGCCACAGTCCCAAGTCCACACAGAAAGAGAGGATACTGAAGGTGTTACACAGCTCATGCAGGACGTTGAGCCTGAGCATCAGGATATGCACCAGCTGGAGCGGGACACAGGAGATCCACTGTTAGAAGAGGACGTGTCAGTTCAAGAGGAGACTGCACTGGAGGAGAGAATACCAGCACCACAGTCACCTGCTCAAAGTGAAGATCACAGCGAGAATGAACAACAGTATCAACGACCAGTGAGAGAGAGACGGCCCTCGAGAGTCTTCACATATGGTCAGCTTGGCCATCCCAGTTGCTGTGGCGCCGGTCTCCCAGGTAACATGATGTACTACTATCCTCCAGCATCCTATGAAGCAGCAAGTACATGGACAGGACAGTACTGGAATTATCAGCCTGCTGTTGCACCTGGCTACTGAAAGAAGAACTTACACACGCACATCATACACAAATCATACACTCATTGATGGACTTTCTCACAAACTGTGTTGATACACACCATACGCACATACATTCATTGATGGACTCTTTCACAAACTGAGTGTTGATGAACACGTGCACATGTTGTACACTCATTTATGGACTGTTGGACACTGAGTGTTGATGCGCACATACACACATGCACTTATGGATGGACTGTTTCACGAACTGAGTGCTGACATACTTACAGATACACATACTGTGCCTTATACAGTCATGAATGGACTAATCAACAAGCAGAGTATTGATACACATGTGCCACGCACATCTGGACTTTGAATAAGCTGAGTGATTGTGTACACTGTTGAATGAAGGGTTAATTTGATGACACTTATGTACAGTAGCTAAATGCTAAACAGTACTTACCTACCTTCCTCACCTGTTGGTTGAGATGTCGGGGACGACATCTGTGTTGTAGGGGAGTGTGTCATGGTTGTAATAGTGAACATGATGAAAAGCTAAGGTTAACCAAGAGTAACCAAGTAGAATAATAATAATTAATGGCAAAATGTGTTTAAAAAGACTGTGTCATGATTATAATACCGGATAATAAAATGTTTCATGTGTTTAAAATAGGATAAAATGAATGAAAATAATAATAATTCATGTTCATGATTTTCATATGCTAAGATAGCAGTTCATTAGAAAGAGTGAGTTAAAAAAGAATAATTGTTGTGTCCGAGTGAGGGCACGCATACACATAGATGGAGGCGGACACTGAAGTGCTGAACATTAAACTTTTCTTTATTAAACTACCGGCATTAGGCTGTCTGTGTGTCCTTGGTACAGAAGAGCGTTGAATGCGGGAGCTCGACCTTATATAGTCCCCGCCTAAACGCGTGGCATTATGGGAGGTGAAGTCCATATATCAGTCCATACACAACATTCCTCCCCGGAAACCTTTAACTTCCTCCATTCCTTTTTAAATCAAAACAATAATGTTTACTTACACTTACAAATCATAGTGAATCCCTTTTCCACCATAACAA
>JAFBJQ010010052.1:0-16008 GCA_016785345.1 Trinectes maculatus | reverse complement strand
CGTGCATATACTGTAAAAAAAAAAAAAGCATAACAAACTGCACTAAAAAATCCGTGAAACAGCGAAGCCGCGAAAGGTGAATCGTGTAATAGCGAGGGATCACTGTACCGTAAATTCCGGACTACAGAGCGCACCTGATTATACGCCGCACGCTCCAATTTTAGAAAGAAAAACAATTTTGTACTTCTATAGGCCGCACCGGATTTTAAGCCGCATGTGTCCCCCGTTGTATGAGATACAGGGGGTCCTCTAATTACGTCGGTGGCGAATTACGTCGTTTTCGTAGTTAAGACACATCTCCCGTGAACTTCCTTGTTTCGGATTAAGCGGTTTGCCCCGTAAATACGTACAGACTTCACACTGGAGGAGTTGCTGAGCGCTCGCTCTGTCTCTCAGTGCTGCAGAGAGACAGAGAATGTAAAACCCTGAAATGGGACACAACTAAATGTAAACCGCTTCATCAAACTTATCAGTTTGACTGTGAAGCGCTCTCAGCGCTGCAGAGTGCCGACACCTCCACAGCTGTGCTTACTTATGTTAAATGGCCGGCCGGCCGGCCGGCGGGGCAGGGGGGAGGGGTCTCAACCCCTATGGTGTGTCAAGAGGGACAAGAGGTACAAAAGGCAATTCACCATAATAAACTCTTAGTTTAGCGTGGTGGCGACATCTGGTGGCACAATGTATGCACAATGGCACAATGAGTGTATCGCCCCATGAAAAAAAACATGTATTAGCCGCACTATATTATAGGCCGCAGTGTTCAAAGTGTGTGAAAAAAGTAGCGGCTTATAGTCCGGAATTTACGGTAATTCAATCTTCTGCCATACCACCTCCTTTGCAGCAGCGACTGTGCTGCTCTTTTTTTTTGAATATGTGTTCATATTCGGTGTAGCAATGCATAAGAACGTCCAACTCCACCCGGAAGAAATAGGACGTGGTAGGTTTGTTTTCACGTGTTACCATGGTGAATCACGCTATCTTTGTTCCATTGATGAGGACTTTTTATCTCTGCGTGCGCGAGCTTAACTCAGAGTCAAATCAACTCCGAGTTGATTGAACTAACTCTTATCCCCTGTTCTGAAACCGAAAACTCTTAGTTGGTGTCAGGCCGATACGAAAACAGGACCCAGGAGCAGAGACTCGTTCCACAGGCTTTATTGACAACAATCTCAAGGGGAACAGGTGGAAACAATCAAGGCGGGGATGACAATCAGACTAGCGGGAAACACATGAAGGGAAGTGGGAAGTGACGTAAAACGGGAGGAGAGTAGGGTTACAAAATAAAACAGGAAGTCACCTGACAACACAGACAACTCAGGGTTAGGCAACCAAGTGTAGCTAACTTAAAAGTCTCAGAATAGGACTTGAAGTGATGAACCTGAAGAAATGAACCTTGTTGTATAGCATGAGTTGTTTACACTGTACCACTTGCCTACCGTCACCCAAGTACATGCTCACCCATTTTGTTCTCTGCACTATGCAAGCCAATATATTGAAAATTACAATTTTTTTCCTTATTTTTCAATTGACTTTGCAATTTGCAGTGTGGATGGGTTCAGTGTTAGTGGTATGTGAATATAATTTTGTATTTGTAAAAAAAAATGTTTTTGAATGAATTGCTATCGCCTGCTGTTATCTGGCTCTTATTGTCACGATCTGTAATGTATAATTTTCTGTATTACATTCTTTCTGTTCCGTGCTGGTGTTTTTTGTTCTTTTTGTCTTTCCGTAGTGTGTGTGTGGCTGGAGGCAGGGCTGGAGGCAGGGCTGACATCTCTGACGGACCAATCATGGAATCAGTCTCTCTTTAAAGAAGGATGTGGAACTGTCACAATTTAGTTTCGAGTGGATTTACACTAGGATCCCAAGGAGTATGCAGAGGCGGAGATAAGAGGTAACAGTTTTTAATAATGAGTTCACAAAAACCAAAAAAAGGCAGCTGAGGCTCAATGTCTCCAGACAGTTGAGTGAGGCAATGATCTGAGGTACATCAGGGAGGCAAGAACGCAGAGCTTGTTCTGACGGCAAGTAAACCCGAACACTGCGAGAAAAAACAAAAACGATGAGCGATCACAACTAACAAGAGGGTTAAATGCTAGGCAACAATAGAGTACCCGCTGGGTACTCTAGCATCATGAAACTGATGATGGTAGCTCAGCTACCATCAGGAGAAAGCCCAGCTCCGCCTCCAGCCACTTAGACTCTGCAAGCAGAAAAGCAAATAAACCCACACAAAACAACCACCACACGGTGGCAACAAAAACACAGCAAAGCCAAAAACAGAATCATCACAGGAACTTCATTTCAACGCCAGTTTATTGATTCCCACATGGTAATTGTTCGTGCCCTCTATTGTTGCCTCGCTTTGTTTGGACTTCACTCTACAGTGGTTGCACTAGAGCAGGGGTCTCAGACTCGCGGCCCGCGGGCCAACTGCGGCCCTCGGGACGATAGTTTGTGGCCCCCGCCTTAATATGAATGTTAAATGTTAGTGCGGCCCGCGAGTTTGACCAGACCAGCTGCGACACGCCTGAAAGCACCGCGATAGTTTCAGCGTCTGTTCTATTTTTTGCGTGGCCGCTCCGCCGCTCCCGCTTCACGCGCATCGGCGTCCAGTCTGAACCCGGAAGTTGCTGCTCAGCGAGGCAGATAAAGAAGCAGAAAAGACGCATCGGCTAAATACTGAAACTGACACTTCAACGCGAACAGTGACATCAAGTGGAATCATTTTTATTACACAGCCCCAAACATGTCTTTTTCAAAACCTGCAGTGAAGAGAAAGGTTGGTGATGAGCACAGACAAGTTCAGGAAAAGTGGGAAGTGCAATATTTCTTTGTTGAGCACAGGGGCATCTCCACGTGTCTTATTAGCACAGAGAAAGTTGCAGTGCACAATTTGAAACGTCATTATACAACTAGACATGCTGAGTATGCAAAATACCTCGGAGATGAGAGAGCCAACCGAAGAAAGCAACCAAAGATGCAGCAGTCAAAGCCATGTGGTTAGTGAGATGATTGTAAAAGCAGGAAAGTGTTAGGGTTAGGGTTCACAGAAGGTGAATTTTCAAGCATTGTGTGTCCAGAAAAGAAAGTTTAGCAACATCAGCCTTTCTATTTTTTCATCTTATTTTGTGTTAAAAAAATAAAGACATTTGATAACACTGGAGTGTTTTTGTAAGAGCTTTTCTTGTGAAAAACCTGATGCGGCCCAGCTTCACCCAGACTCGACCTCCAGCGACCCCCGGGTAAATGGAGTTTGAGACCCCTGCACTAGAGTCATTTTCTGTTGATACTATTTGGACTATTGGTTTTTGTTTGCTCTGTTGTTTTGTACTAGAGTTGTTTTTTGTTAATACTTTTTGACTTTGTTTATTGAAGATTTATTTTGTTACTTTTACTTACTCAGTATTCCTTATGGGATCCCTCTGTGCTTAAGCGTAACAGAATAAACCGGCCTCATGGCTCCCTCTGAGGTGGACTGGGTAAGAAAGGCCCTGCCCAGTCACAAACACCGTGTGCGACAGCAGGAGACTGCTATCCATGAGGTCATCGCTCAGCTTAACTCCTCTCCACCTGTGTGACTCGACTGAGCGACTGACTTGGTGCATTCTCCATGCAAGCAGCGGCTTCACCGTCTCCTCCATTCCAGCCAGCGACACAGGCCTCAGCCATGGAACCCCCCACATCGGCATCTGGGAGTGCTCCTGGAGCTGCAGCTGTGGTTTTGGGCTTACACCAATTACCTCCCGCTCAGTATCGCGAACCACATTTACCAACCCCAGACTGGTTCACAGGTATTTCAGATAACTGCTACTGTTTTATTTATCAATGTAATTTAGTGTTTGATCAGCAACCTTTTTCTTTCCCCACCAATAGAGCTAAGATAACATATGTAAGCAGTTTACTTTCTGGTACAGTGGCAGCTTGGGCTCTAGCTATTCAAAATCAAACCTCCTGACCTCAGTATACAATCAGACTTTTATTTCTGAACTGCGAAAAGTATCTGAACACCCGCTGAAGGGGAAAGAAGTAAGCAGTCAATTATTAAGCCTTCGAAGGTCCTTCCTTCGTAGGTAATTTTTCTATTGATTTTCTTATTTTAGCAGCCGAGAGTGACTGGGATGACAGAGCCCTAGGACGTTTTTCGCCGTGCTAACTCTGAAATTAAGGATGAGCTAGCTGATGAAAACATGCACTTCAGCTGAACTTATTGATTTATCCATTCGCTTAGATAATCGTCTTAGAGAACACCACAGAGAAAAGAATTTCAAACATGCATCACATTGCTATCCCTCAGCCAAAGTGTCCGTGCCCCTGCCCCTGCCTGTTGAAAGAACAACCTTTTCCTCACCGATGGAAGCCAGTTCCAGTTCACCACCAGAACCGGAACCTATGCAGATTGGTCGGACCCATCTCACTGTCACAGAGCGTCAACAACGACGTACTCATCTCTGCCTCTATTGTGGGCAACCTGGTCATCTCCTGTGTTCCTGCCCCACAAAGCCAAAAGACAGGGCTCATCAGCAGTGAGGGGAATGCTTGTGAGCCATATTAACTTCCCCTCCTAAACAGGTTCGCCTGGATGGAGAAATTTCCTGGGACCAGGAATCCGTTATGGTAAAGGTAGTGTTAGACTCGGGGGCCGACGATAATTTCATAGACGTTAATTTTGTAACGTCTAAAGATTCCATTAATTAAACTTACTGAACCTAGAAATGTTTACGCTCTGGATGGAAGACAATTATATGAGGTATCACATAATACCACACCTTTATTTTTGAGTATCTCTGGTAACCATTCGGAAAAAATCAGCATGCATGTAATTTCTTCTCCTGCTGCTCCCCTTGTTGTTTGGCTACCTTGGCTAAAAATATACAATCCGCATATTGACTGGGATTGTTTACGTTCAGCTATACCCCGATCATCTGATTCTTCGCTGCCACCTGAGCCTGTGAATCTTTCCTTGGTCCCTGTGTGCTATCATGATCTCCAGGAGGTTTTTAGCAAAGACCAGGCCTTGTCTTTACCTCCACACCGACCTTATAATTGTTCCATTGACTTTATTCCAGATGCCAAGTTACCTTCCAGTCAGCTCTACAAACTGTCACAGCCTGAAACCGAAACTATGGCGAAATACACCACAGACTCTCTACATCACAGAAGTCAGATTCTGGATGTCTAGCAACGGGGCAGGGGTTTCCAAAACCTGGTCGATTGGGAGTGTTACGGTCCTGAGGATCGCTCATGGATTTCTAAGAGCCTGATTCTGGACCCTGAACTAATTACTGATTTCTATCGTAAATATCCTAACAAACCTGGTAAAACGCCAGGGGGCGATTCTTGAAGGCGCAGTAGTGTCATAGTGGCTACCCTTTGTTTGGACTTCGCTCTACAGTGATTGCACTAGAGTGGTTGATACTTTTTGGACTATTGGTTTTGTTTGCTCTGTTGTTTTGTACTAGAGTGTTTTTTTAAAGTTAATACTTTTTGGACTTTGTTTTTTAAAGATATATTTTGTTACTGTTCTTTACGCTCGCAGCGTAACACTTGTTCAACGGTTTGTGAAAACAAAAGACTAACGGCCAAACATTCATCAGGAAAACCTAAAATCCCACGTTAATAGAAAACATGTAATGTGTTAGGGCAGCAATTCAGCCCCAGTCTGCCAGCATGTGCCTCAAGTGACCTGTCTCAAACCTTGATGAAACCTGATCAAATTCCAAAACTCAGTCTCTTGACATGGCTTATAGCAAACACTGCTCAACTTAACCAACTGCTGACTTCATTAGAGTCATATGGAATTAAATAGAATCTGGGTGGCTGAGGGTTTGCACCTGTAAATAAACATCAGGCCTGTCACTTGGCTGATTGAGTTTATTGCTGATATGGAGTTGATGAAGAGAGTCACTGCCCCCTGAGGAAAATTAAAACACAATTTTGTCACCAAGTCTAGACTGGTAGAGAACATATAGTTGAGGAGATATTATTACTGTCATTCGCTGGCAATAAAAGTGTCACACACAACCCTTTGCACATGCTGAAATGTTTATTCTGACACACATACTAAGATATACACAATATATTGTAAACATGTGGGGTAAACATATCCTGGGGCACTCACAATCGTGAACACAACTGCGCACTTACACACACAAATAAGCTTTAATTACTGTCCTGTCTTTTGCTTTCCCTGTCTCCTGGCCACTGCTGTACGATAGATCTCAGTGTCAGAGCAGCTGACATATTAAGACAGAGCACCACTGTGTGCACACACACACACACACACACACACACACTGCCCTTCCTCCTAGCATACATTGTCTACTGCCTTACCTCTGCTATTCCAATATTACCATGATTACAGAGTACACAGTGTGAGTAATACCATCGTGAATTAGACTGAATGGTTAGAATGAACACAGAGTAGATCAGGCTGTAGGCTGAGCTCAGTTAACACCAAAGGGCTTAATATAAACTCCACTTAAATTAATAAGTGCAACACATACACATTAGTTTGTCTCTAGTTTGGGTGGACAGTATAAGTACTTGACTATACAAGATAGATAATATACTATGATTGCATATTATATACTCGTAGTATATTATCTATCTTGTATAATCAAGTACTTATACCTCTACTACATATCGTATTATATCGTATAATATCATATGTGTGTGTGTATGTGTGTGTGTGTGTGTGTGTGTGTGTGTGTGTGTGTGTGTGTGTGTGTGTGTATGTGTGTGGGTGTATTTACTACATATACATGTGTACATATTATATATTGCAATTATTATTATTATTATACACTGTTATTATATTGGTATAATTGGTATGGTATACCAATAATACCAATATATATATATATATATATATATATATGTACAGGGGGTCCTCGAGTTACGTCTGAGATCCATTCCTGAGAAGGTGTCAAAACCGAATTTCGACGTAAGTCGGACCATACATTCATTGTGCCATTGTGCATACATTGTGCCGCTAGATGTCGCTATAACACCACCCTACAATAAGAGTTTACTATGGTGAATTGCCATTTGTCACTGTAGGGGTTGATATCGCGAGTGTAATGAGCATTTCCTTTAGATTTCTGATATCAACCGTGTAGACCCTGTGTTGTGAATAAACCTACCGTATTGCCACAATCCCGAACATATATATATACTGCTTAGTAACAATAACATTACAATCATATCATCAGCACTGTTACCATCATTTTGCCACGGCACCTTATATACCTACTTATCTTGTGTTTTGTTCTTTATTATGTTTATTTTTCTACCTCAGTATCTTATTTTATTCTATTGTATTTTATTGTATTTTTATTGTATTCGATATACCGGACTGCTATGACAACTTAATTTTCCTTCGGTGATGAAAAAAGTAATCTATCTATATATCTAAAAACACTGGGCAACTGTGAAAATGATGTTTCTGCAATCATGGCTTAATATAACCAGCCTTGAATGAATTTATGATTATGAACATTCACCGTAATGACCATGTAAGACTGATGCTGTGAGTAATGGCGCTTTCACACGGCTAACTCGATTATTTGGTCTGCACCAGGTAAAATTGTTACAATGTAGCATACAGACTGTGGTATGGTCCGCGTTCACACCTGCTAATGAACCAAAATTGGTCCGATTGACGTTTTGGTCCGATGTTTTTACCAAAAAAAAAAGTCGACTCAAGAGAACTGGGGGTGGCCAGGTGATGGTCCTAGGGAGCTTTCCATTCCACGTTGCTGCCCAGAAGCTCTTGCCGCCCGGCTTCCCATCCATCCCCACCCACGATGCATTTCAAATAGTTTGTTTGGAAAAGTTGTTGGAAATGTCATGATCATTGAATAATTTTGTGATTTTGCCTTCACTTAATTAATTATAATTATGGTAAAACAGGACAAATATAGTAGAAAAAATAGTAAAACAGTAAAAATAATAAAATAATTCCCTTATTTCCTTCTACTACACAAAATTGTTTAAGAAAAAAGTCAGTAGTGCTAGTCATTAGGTGCTGTAGGTCCTCGATGATCATCTCAGCAATGCTTTTTGTTATTTCCATGGCTCTTTGTGAATTATCTAGGTGAAATAACAAAATGATTCTTTTCAACTGGCTGAATATACGATAATAGTTTCAGTCCGCTAAAATTGCATCTCTGATCACCAATGATACTGTGAAAAACATGACTTTATGCTGGAGAAGAGCTGGATATTCCTGATGCTTTGGTTGTGCCAAAAAACCTTTTTAACAAGGGAAAAAAACGCAGAAACCTCCAGGGGAGACTCATGTAAGGGATCCCACTCCCAGGGATGGACAGAAGTGCAATGGATGCCACGTGTACACAACACATCAACAAAATGACTTATAATTATTAATAATATAATATAATATAATATAACACTGAAAACATTCCCACAGCAAGTGGTACGTTTCCGAGCTCACCCAGAACTTGCACGCCCTCCAGAATGATTCCTACATCTTCCGGTCTATCTTCTGGCTCTGCACCTTCTTTGAGAATGACAAAGATTCCAAATGTAGTGTTCATCATCGCAGCTTCACTTCTTTCACCATCTGTGTTCTTCACAGAAGAAAGGGGGGAAATAGAGGATATGTATGTCAAGATGTTATAGTAATCCCATTTTTAAACACATAAATTTTATGTGAAACAGCTGGCACTCTTTATGTGAAAGATTCTAGAATTACATTGTCTTTTCTTAACCCCCCTTTTGTCCTGGAACGAAGAAGGGAGGAAGGAAGGACGGAAAGAAAGAAAGATGGTGTAGGAAGGGAATCAATTGGGTCAAGAAAAGAAGGAAGGAATGGAGAAAGGAAGGAAAGAAGGATAGAGGAAAAGAGAAATAAATCAAGGAAATGAGAGGAAAGAGTGGGAGGGAAGGAGGGATGTGGGACAGAAGAAGGGAAGAACAATTTGGAAGGAGAGAAAAAAGGAGAGGGATGGAGGAAGGAGGGACAGAAGGAAGGGAGGAAGAAAGGAAGGAAATGAGAGAGGGAGGAGGGATGGAGGGACAGAAGGAATTGAGGAAGAGGGGAAGGAAAAGATGGAGGAGGAATGGAGGGACAGAAGGAAGAAAAGAACGAAAGGAGAGAGAAGGAAGGAGGAATGGAGAGACCAAAAGAATGGAGGAAGAAAGGAAGGGAAGGACAAAGGAAGGAGGAGGGAGGAAGGATGGAGGGATGATGGGACAGAAGGAAGGGAGGAAGGATAGAGGGATGTTGGAACAGAAGGAAGGGAGGAAGGAAAGGAGAGAGGAAGGATGGACGGATGGTGGGACAGACAGAAGGGAGGAAAGAAGGACCAGCCAAAACAGATTGGGTCGGTTTCACCCCGGAGGACAACAGGAGGGTTAGGTGTGTAACTGGGTTGTTTACAGATGTCAGAATAAGGACTGGAGAATAAAAACTAAATTACATACCATGTATTCTCTCACAAGGTTCTCTGGCTCTTCGTTTAAGTAGACACACAGGGCTTTGATGATGCACTCTCTTCTGACATCAATGGCATCGGTCTGAGTGTGTAGGACAAAAAATAAATAAAAAAAGAGACAAAAATCAATTTTAAATCAACAGGTAGAAAAGATTTCACAAACTAACAAAATATTGAAATTAACTTTTTTTTTAAATGTAAATGTAAACTTGATTGATATTTTTGTGAAATTACAAATTACATACCATGTATTCTCTCACAAGGTTCTCTGGCTCTTCGTTTAAGTAGACACACAGGGCTTTGATGATGCACTCTCTTCTGACATCAATGGCATCGGTCTGAGTGTGTAGGACAAAAAATAAATAAATAAAGAGACAAAAATCAATTTTAAGTCAACAGGTAGAAAAGATTTCACAAACTAACAAAATATTGAAATTAACTTTTTTTTTAAATGTAAATGTAAACTTGATTGATATTTTTGTGAAATTACATTATGTGATCGATATGTGAACTTACATTATCTGTGGGTGCTTTAGTTTTATGTCCAAGCAAGACATTTATTCATGTGGTCCCAGTACACGATAACTACCACTGTAATGTCAGTGGACATTGTCAAATGTGCCCAACATTCATATTTAATCAAATCATTCTTCAGTAAAGTACATTACCCCCTCTCCATCTAGTTTTATTTATCTTTATTCCTCTCATAAATATTATGGCTGTACAGTTTCTGTCTTTTTTTTTAATCCTCATACCTGGGTGATGGGTATCATGATGCTCTTGATCTTCCTTCCTTGACCGCCCCCTTTTTTGGAAAACACCTTCATCAGGTTCGAAGATAGAACATCCAGTTTGGAGAACAACTTTGGCAGCAAACTGACGGTTGTAATCCTCTTGAATTCAGCAGTTAGCTTAAATGAGAGAAGAAAAAAAGGGACACAACAGTGAATTTGATTGAATTGACCAACTGATTTATATTCAAAAGTAAATGAGTCACCCACCTCATGTACACAGAAGAGAGCCGGCCATTTGGTTTTGAAATCAGCAATCAAGGGAGCATCACGAATAACCTCTTGCCTTCTGTGTGCAAATGTCTTCTCCATCATGGCCGCCACTTTGTCCTGATTGTTCCTTTTCTTTACTTCTAAAAGCAGGGTCTCTCTTAATCTTTTCAAGTGTCTCTGCAGAGTCACCAGATGGGTAGGATGGACAGTAATTTACTTCTGCTCTTCTGGGCTTCTTTACACCATAAAGCAGGACTGCATTTGTCTGCAGGTTTATTTGTCAGGGAATTCAGCTAAACTTCTGGACATCCAAGCCGCTTGAGCTTCCTCCGGTAGTTAGCAAGTTTGTACTTTAAGCTCACCTTCCAGCCTGGATCTCTGACATTGACGTCAAGTTGGTGAATTCATTGCCAAACTCAGCATCCATAAATTGCAGTCTGAAGTGGTCCTCTACCCCACACTGCCTCTTAATGTGCTGAACAAGTTCACCAATAGTCTCTGGGATTCCATCCTGCAGGGTCATTCTCTGGGAATCGTTTTCCCCAAGGATGATTCTGAGCTTCACTGGAGCAGCCATCTGTGAATCTGTGAATAAGAACAAAACACATAAAGACATAGAATATATAAAAATATTTGTACAAGAGTACTTATCTAAGGTTGAGAGACTTATTTTCATTGGTTATTGTGAAATATTTCTAGATTCATGAATGTGAAATTTCTGTAAAAAAAAAATTAAAATTAAAATAATTACACCTCTTTTGTTAATCCCAAGATATTGACAGTTATTATAATTAACATTACATTTTTAATCAGAATGCTATCATACCTTATACATGTATGTGTCTTTTTAATGTCACCATTCTGAGAGATCCAACAAAGTAGTCTGCCAGAGGGTAGTCATCTGCTAGGTCACTAAGCTCAATCAGATCTGTGTCTTTGGTTGAACATGCCGTGAGCTCAAAAGCCCTGTAATGCTCACTATACCATCCACAAATTTCTGTGATGAATTTAGAGAGAAAAGAGAGATAGGATGAAGGAGAAATACAATAACAAACATAACATTAGAAAGGCAACTATTTGCAAAAACAATAGTTAATCCAATGTATGACTGATTCTATTATTTTCAGTGGACATGAACATTAAATATGCTGCCTTGTGTTTGTGGAGGGACTGTTTTGACTGAAAACTAAAATGTGCCGCGGTGCGACCGAGAGATACTGTAGGAATCCATAACAAAGCCTCATGTCACGACAAACACCTGAGAAGTGTGCTGTGGAGGTTGGTGGTGGCTACATCTGGCTACGAGCTAACGTTAATGCACACAAACAGCGCAACAGTACACTCACGGTAGCACGCGTTGTCTCCCTCCTCAACGAAGTGAATAACATCAGACTGTGGAGAGCTCTGTAGCGCAACGAACTGCTGTGTTTACACTAGCAGTGGTCCAGCCCGAGGAGCTATACGTGGAGTTAACAGAAAAACCCCGCCACGGTGCTGGCCGGGAAAAAAAAAAAAAAAAACTGCTCCTCAAACGTGGAGTTAGTGTCGACCTTGTGTCGGACTCCAGGAGAAAGCAAGACGCAAAGTGGGGTGATATTTAACTTTTCCGCCATTATTCTGCTGTTTTAAAAACTGTGTTTGGTTTGAGCGGTTTTGTAAATGAGTCTGCCCGCGCCGACAACAGCGGCTGCCCGGATACAGTCGGACATGCACTCTAATAAAACACGCAGAACAAGTCATTCAAAATGCAAAAGAGGGCAATAACTAACTGTCGATAACAAGTCTGCACTTTTATTACCTTCTTTTCAATTGAAAATAAAGGATTAAGCTTACCTTCTTCCACACCTGGTGTCTCATTTCAAAATGTGGGCTCCACTTTGACCGCCAGAAACACACCTTTGACCGTGATGTAAAGAGCGACACGACTGATTAGGAATTTGCGCATTACTGCCACCTACTGGTCTGGAGTTGTAAAGCAGAAGTGATTTGCAATTTCAACCAATTAGAATTAGGGAGTGTTAACATAAATTAGCTAAGTAAAATTAAAATAGTTGTATTTTATGTTAATACTTCATAATTTAGACATGTTCAACTATCAAACATGATTTTATATGGTATAAGCTACATACTGGACTTACGTTAAGGTAACAGACACCCAGAATGCCTTTTTTGAGTGAATATAATATAATATAATATAATATAATATAATATAATATAATATAATATAATATAATATAATATAATATAATAGTGGTGCGTTGAGTGCGGTGCTGAATCCAGGTCCTGCAGCTCCAGAGCATGTTCCACGATAAGCTGCCACCACAGTCGATGGTCCATAGAAGTGGCTGCACCTGATGCTGGAACAGACTCCGGAGAAGAGTGTGCCGGGCGCACAATCAGCACAGTTGCGCAGTGGTTAGCGCTCGTGTCTCACAGCAAGAAGGTCGATGACAAGACTAGATGACTAGATGATATAATCCTATTTTAGTCCCACAATACTGACAATATGAATTCTGCAGCATTGAGTGCATATATCTAAGAAGATTACTTGAATGGTTAGTTCTAGCATAATTATCATTATTGAAAGTGTGACTCATAGCCCTCAAAGCAGCATCAAGAATGCATTACAAGTCAGATGCTACTTGTGACATAACCATTTCTGTACCCAGCATAACAGATGTGACTCATTGAAGCCAGACACACACCTCCCTCCCTCCGCCTCTGCCTCTGAAGCCCTCCTCATCATCATGTTGACCCGAGAACTACTGCCCGGTGGCCCTGACGTCCCACGTGATGAAGGTGCTGGAGCAACTGGACTTGGCTCATCTCAGACCGCAGGTGAAGTCCTTACTGGACCCGCTCCAATTCGCTTATCAGCCCAACGTGGGGGTGACACTATCATCTATCTGCTGCAACGAGCCCAGTCACACCTGGATGGTGCTGGAGGCACTGTGAGAATCACTTTCTCCAGTGCATTCAACACCATCCAGCCACTGTTCCTAGGGGAGAAGCTGCAGGTGATGGGGATGGACATGTCTACCATCTCCTGGATCACTGACTACCTGACAGGCAGACCACAGTATGTTCGACTGGGTCGTGGTTTGTCTGATGTGGTGGTCAGTGATGTAGGAGCCACACAGAGAACTGTGCTGTCCCCCTTCCTGCTCACCTTATACACCTCTGACTTCAACATGACTCCGCATCATGCCACTTGCAGAAGTTCTCTGACAACTCTGCAGTGGTTGGGTGTCTAAGGAATGGATGGAAGGAGGATTACAGGGCAGTGGTGGCTGACTTTCTGGATTGGGCTGGTGAGAACCACCTGCTTCTGAATGTGGCCAAGACCAAGGAGATGGTGGTTGACTAGAAGGAAGAGGACAGCTCCACAACTGCTGACGGTGTCGGGTGAGGAGATTGAGATGGTGGAGGAATACAGATTCCTCTGTGTAACTATGAACAACAGGCTGGACTGGAAGTCTAACACCGCCTTTGTGTACAGGAAGGGGATGAGCAGGCTCTTCTTCCTGCGGAGGCTTCGATCCTTCAGCGTATGCAGCGAGATGTTGGAGTTGTTTTACCAGTCTGTTGTGGCCAGCACACTATTGTTTGCAGTGGTCTGCTGGGGGAGCAGCATTGGAGCCGGTGAAACCAACAAACTCAACCAACTGATCTATTAAAAAATATTGGGTTCCACCACAAAACGTTGTGCAACTCCATTACTAACTTTTATGTACTTGGAAGTGTCACTGTTAAGATGTACTGTTCACGTTAACAATGACTTCAAGCAAGAGCTAATCATGGAGTTTCTCAAGGTTCTGTTGAAAGAATGTTCACATTATATACATTTCCATAAGGCAATATTTTTATAAAGTATCACATACACTTCCATTGCTATGCAAATGACATACTGTATTTATCCTTAAAGCCAGATAGAACCAAACATGTAGTGGACTTCTGGTGTGGGAGGTGAAGCAATACTGACTATATAGTTGGGCTCATCTCAAAGCATAGCCAGGGATCTGGTGTCAAACTCTTAAAGAAGGACTAGACTCTTTTCTAGAGTTGCCCAAGGTGATTGGCTGAGCAACTGAGCACCTGAGTGTTGGAGTTTGCCACAGCGGGTGGGAGGGCTGCTTCACTGCAGCTGCAAACAGTGAACGAAACGGCTCTGGTTGTTGTGTGTGCTTATGCACGCAACAGCAGCTGAGAGTATCTGACCTTCCTGCAGCCATTGGGTGACATCCTCTAACCTACACCCTGAGCAAAGGTGAAGAAAAGCTAAAAACAAAATTCACTGGACAGAAATCTCTCACCCTGGATGAACAGAAGTGCGATAGATATCACGAGTACAGAAGACATCAATGACATTACAATATATAAAGAGAGACAGAGAAGAACAGAAGTCATGAGAAAATCCATGCAGATAGGAAAGAACATGCAAATCCAGACCTGCTGCTGTGAGGCACAATTACTAACTTAAATTAGAGTAGAGTCCTCATATTTGGACAGAATACCAACACATTTATTTATTTATTTGCTAAATTTAATGTACCGTTTTTTGTGTTATACAAGTAATAAAACAGAAAAAAACAAAAATTGATATAAAATAAAGTCTGAAATTATGACCAACATGATAACATTGAAGAGTGCTCTGAATGGATCTGAACCATGAATGTGATGTAATGAATTCACCACAAGGTGTCAGTAGAGGAGCATCAGAGGGGTGAGCTCCCTCTGTCTGCCCCTCCCTCCGTTTGTAGATGGCCAGGGGCCTCATGTATCAAACCGTGCGCAGGAATCATACTAAAAACGATCGTACGCAAAAAGCTGGAAAATGGCGCACGCCCAAAAAAACTAACAGATGTATCAAACTGAGCGCACGCCGGAATTCACGCACGTTTTCTTGATACATCTCAATCAGCGTGAAAATCAGCGCACGTGCACGAACGCAGGACTCCGCCTGTTCTCCGCCCACAAATAAACTCATTATAATATGCAAATATATAGGACTCGGCTTCTCCGCTATGTGAAAGCATGGCAGAAACAAGTAAAAAAACTAAGAAATGCAACTTCAGTGATTGTGAGGTGGAAGGGCTGGTGACAGAGGTGGAGGCCAGGAAAAATGTTTTATTTGGCTCTCTATCTGCTGGAATCAGCAGCAAGAGGAAAAGGCAGGAGTAGGATAGTGTGGCAGAGGCTGTGAATACGGTCGGGTCGGAGAGGCGCACAGTCCCTGAAATTCGCAAAAAGTGGTCCGATATCAAGGTGGACATAAAGCGAAGAACAGCTGTGGCCAGCACGGGTGGAGGTACGGGGGATCCCGAGCTGACCCCAATCGAGGCAAGACTGTCCTCAGCTATAGGCCACACTGTCCTGAGGGGAATTCTGCCGGCATGTGAGGGAGATTCTGATTATGTACATCACAATGAAGGTGAACTCTCAACTTTTATTCCGATAAATCGTATTTACTTTATTCACGTGCTTTCCCAGAGCTACACTGAAAAAAAGAATCCTTTGGATTTACTTGACTTTAATGTGTACAT
>JAFBJQ010010049.1:16641-44887 GCA_016785345.1 Trinectes maculatus | reverse complement strand
GTTATGACAATAAACTGACTCATCCCGTTATTACAATAAACTGACTCATCACGTTATTACAATAAACTGACTCATCACGTTTTGACAATAAACTGACTCATCACGTTATTACAATAAACTGACTCATCACGTTATGACAATAAACTGACTCATCATGTTATTACAATAAACTCTCGCATCACGTTAATACAATAAACTGACTCATCACGTTATTACAATAAACTGACTCATCATGTTATTACAATAAACTCTCGCATCACGTCAATACAATAAACTGACTCATCACGTTATGACAATAAACTGACTCATCACGTTATTACAATAAACTGACTCATCACGTTATGACAATAAACTGACTTATCATGTTATGACAATAAACTGACTCATCATGTTATTACAATAAACTCTCGCATCACGTTAATACAATAAACTGACTCATCACGTTATGACAATAAACTGACTCATCACTTTATTACAATAAACTGACTCATCACGTTATGACAATAAACTGACTCATCACGTTATTACAATAAACTGACTCATCACGTTATTACAATAAACTCTCGCATCACGTTATTACAATAAACTGACTCATCACGTTATGACAATAAACTGACTCATCACGTTATGACAATAAACTGATTCATCACGTTATTACAATAAACTCTTGCATCACGTTCTTACAATAAATTGACTCATCACGTTATGACAATAAACTGACTCATCATGTTATTACAATAAACTGACTCATCACGTTATGACAATAAACTGACTCATCATGTTATTACAATAAACTGACTCATCACATTATGACAATAAACTGACGTTATTACAATAAACTGACTCATCACGTTATTACAATAAACTGACTCATCACGTTATGACAATAAACTGACTCATCACGTTATGACAATAAACTGACTCATCACGTTATGACAATAAAATGACTCATCACGTTATGACAATAAACTGACTCATCATGTTATGACAATAAACTCTCGCATCACGTTATGACAATAAACTGACTTTTCACGTTAATACAATAAACTGACTCATCACATAATGACAATAAACTGACTCATCACGTTATGACAATAAACTGACTCATCACGTTATTACAATAAACTCTTGCATCACGTTAATACAATAAACTGACTCATCACGTTATTACAATAAACTGACTCATCACATTATGACAATAAACTGACTCATCACGTTATTACAATAAACTGACTCATCACATTATGACAATAAACTGACTCATCACGTTATTACAATAAACTCTCGCATCACGGTATTACAATAAACTGACTCATCACGTTATGACAATAAACTGACTCATCACGGTATTACAATAAACTGACTCATCACGTTATGACAATAAACTGACTCTTCACGTTATGACAATAAACTGACTTTTCACGTTATTACAATAAACTGACTCATCACGTTAATACAATAAACTTTTTATGTAAAGTCCACCAAAGACCAATTGACTTTTCCATGTTACAACATCAGGTTTTTGGTGTAGCTTATTGAAGAATTGGGCCGTGCATTAGGGCTGGGGCTAGGGTTAGGGTGTTAGGGTTAGGGTGTTAGGGTGTTAGGGTTAGGGCTGGAGTTAGGGTGTTAGGGTTAGGGCTAGGGTTAGGGCTAGGGTGTCAGGGGTAGGGTTAGGGTGTTAGGGTTAGGGCTAGGGTGTCAGGGGTAGGGTTAGGGTGTTAGGGTTAGGGCTAGGGTGTCAGGGGTAGGGTTAGGGTGTTAGGGTTAGGGCTAGGGTTAGGGTGTTAGGGTTAGGGCTAGGGTGTCAGGGGTAGGGTTAGGGTGTTAGGGTTAGGGCTAGGGTGTCAGGGGTAGGGTTAGGGTGTTAGGGTTAGGGCTATGGATTGGGCTGGTGGCGTAAAGGGGACACCCCAGGTGACATGTTTAGTAACGTCTTGGGAAGTTCAGCTTTATATTTTAACTATTGTACTGTTGAAAGAAGACAGATTTCATAACTATGATAAAAATCATTGTGTATTGCAGAAAGATAGAGTGATAATGCAGGAAAATAAGAATTTACTAGCAAACAGTCTGCTTACCTGGGCACTTCCCCTGGCTCCTACATTCAACACATTCAAAGAGTTTGCCCTCTTCATTCTGCAGTAAGGACAGAATTTCATGGTCAACAGACAAAAGTTGTTTGTGGAAAAGCAATAAACTCCTGTTTAAGTGTTACAGTGTGTAAAATGACAGAATCTATAAACTGTCTTTCTTTAGTTTGACGTATGTTTTTTTCAGTTCTGAATCTAAATTAGACCAAATGGGAAACTTTAACTAAAAAGTCAACTTTATTTTTTAACATGTTAATGAGAAATCAGCTTTCATAGGTGAAAAATAAAATCTTTCCCTCTAGTTTCAGCTACAGTGACTCTCACAGAGGAGGGTTAGGGTTAGACGATCATCTCAACAGAATATTACCCAGCATTTCTTGGTGTTGTTTCGTCCAGAACGACTCCTCTCAGCTTGCGGACCAGTTTCTCGCTGCTTCGGCTTATGGACTCTCTGAGTTTGGTGAAGGAGCCACTGCGCTTCAGGTTACTGAGTCCATCCTGTCTGGAGCCTCCATCATCAGCTCCAGACCAGCTGGGACGACCTTCACCTGGAGGATGGACACACCAACATGTGAAAATACAGCAAGATCTACCTCAGTTTGTGTTTCTGTCTTTGAATCAGGTTTGCAGGTCTCCACTAAGATACTGTTTATATATTCATTTATGGTAAAACCCTACAATTAACTTTCCATTCTGTCATTGATGAAACATTTGGTGTTTGCAGCAGTAAAGTTATTACTAATGCTACACACTTAATGCCATTATTCCTATGAAGAAACGATACAGTCTACACTGTAATCCAGTGGTGCTACGGTAGTTAACCAGACCATAGTTCAGCAGGCATTGGATTTGTAACCCAAAGGTTGTTGGTTTAAGACCATCTTTTTTGAATTTCCCTCCGGGGATTAATAAAGTACATCTGATTCTGGTTCTGAATATCTGCTGCTTTGAAAGAAAAAAAGAAGATACCCTCCACAGATCCAAACTCCTTTTCGTGTGCTCTTGTCAGGATCTCTTTGTAAAGAGCCTCAGCTTGTCTGTATTTCCCCTGTTTAAGATAACATGATGCCTGACGAGGGGACAGAAGACAATGTAAAGACTAGATATCATCTGTTCAATGAATCAGTTTTGCTCTTTGTCATTGTGCGTCAAAGTGTCATCACGTCTCACCAGGTTGTTCTTGGTCTTGGCAACATTGGCGTCATCTGGTCCCAGTTTGCTCTGGTAGATGTGCAGAGCGCGTTCGTAGTATTGCTCCACTTCCTGGTACTTCCCCTGGTTCTGACACAGCAGAGCGAGGTTGTTCAGCTGTTTGGCCACATCTGGGTGATCTATACCCAGAATCTGGGAGATAATAAAATAAAATAAACTGTGAGGATGTAAAGTAGACAAAGGTTTTTTCATAAACTCAGCAGTGTCTAATGTAGGAATCTCAGTTATCAGAGGTACATTATTGATCTCCAGGGGGGAAATAAGAAAAAGAAAATCATAGCAGAGGATGGTTTCGATCCATCGACCTCTGGGTTATGGGCCCAGCACTCTCCCGCTGCGCCACTCTGCTCATTAGGAAATACAACTGAGATAAATCAATCATAGGGTTTATATTTGAAGTTAAAAGTAGAATAACATTAGAGTGTGGTCACATTAGAGTTATTTATTATATGACGTTTATTAGGAATTCTTCTTAGACTGCTGTCTGAATGGAACTATGTGAAATTTCCTTGTGCTTTTTGCGCAATGGCAGCGGGTATGATTCTGATCAGGTTCATGGTCGGCTGAGTATCGTTAGTTAGTTACTATGACGACGTGAGAATTATGAACTGAGTCTGTCGCACCTTCTCTCTGATCTCCAGAGCTCTTTTACACAGCGGCTCTGCTTCCTGGTATTTCCCTCTTTTTCCATAAAGCACTGCCAGGTTGTTGAGTGTTGCTGCCACCTGCACACACAAGCACACAATGAACATATCATCACACAAACATTAGATTTAATATAAAAGACATGCAACAAAATATATCTTAGGGTCACTGTGTTTCAGAAGTTATTAAATCTCATTTCAAGGTGTCTGCGACTGCAGCTCATTCATAAAGTGAAGGTAACTTACAGCTGGATGGTCCATCCCAAGAGTTTTCTCCCTGATTGCCAACGCATCATTCAGCAGACTCGCTGCTTCTTTGTATTTATTCTGGTCTCTGAAGGAAAAAGAGCACTGATCACACTGTTTTTTTTCACCTCAGATCAAACAGAATCACAATACAGAAATTCTATGAGTTCCAGGTTCAGAAAGAATCAAAGCTTTTATTTTTGCTTACTCTAAAAAGAGTGTGGTATTCATCGACACTGGTTATGGTACTGATAAAGAAATGTTATCTCAACTACCTAAATATTTAGACAGAGAAAATTTCTGTCATTTATCAGAACAACCCCAAATCATTTCAATAGAAAAACAGACCTGTTATAGAGATTGATACATGTAAATCAAGGATATACTGTATCTTGGTCACCAAGGTAACTGGACTCACCTATACACCAGGGCCAGTATATTCAGCATTGTGGCTACATCGGGGTGGGTGTGGCCTGAGGACTTCTCCAGGTCTTCCAAAGCCTGTTGAAACAGGAAATTCAGTTTATTTGTAATTTGAGCTCATCACATGCAGGAGGACATAAAACATCAAGCACCAGATCTTCAGCAGAAGACAGCAGGGAGGGACCAGGTGGAGATGGAAGGTCGTCATACCTGCTTGCAGAGCGGAACGGCCACTTCATATCGACCCTGCGACGCATACTGGACGACGAGGTTGTGGAGCGTTCGAAGGCGAGCGGGGATCTCGTAACCACTCTGATGAGCCGCGGCTGCTGCACTGCTGTGATGAGGCTGCGACACTGAACACACAAATACAAAGAAGGATCTCCATGTATTATTTACACGTGGGAAAATCATTTCTTCAGTAAACAGAAAACAAATAAGCTAGCATACCTGAGCTGGGCCGTAATACTTCATCTGCATACTTATATAATCAGCGTTACCTTTTCTTGTGCTGTGTTTTATTGTACTGATGTCTAAACTTATATAGGAACTGTCATGTTGAACTGCTTTTCAAAATAAAAGCATTACATTTTAAAACAGAACAATAAATTGATGAGAAAACATGGTTTTGCTGTCAACGCAGTGCTCATGTGGTTGCCTGTCACAAATGATAGTGCGAGGGAATTGTAAGAGACAAGGCTCACTCTGTGACTGCTCCTCGTCCTCAGCAGGAAAGAGATCATCCAGAGACTCCTTTTTGGAAGATGTGGTTTTGTCATCCTGAGGGGAAAAATAAACACAGGCAGGAGCTGAAGAAGATAACCAAAGTTATCTTTATATTTGGATATTATAAAACTACAGCAACTAATGAAGAAAGTGAACAACTAAAAATTAGTTATGTGCACTAAAGGTGTACATAGTCATTTTATCCACCTCTGAATCCAGCTTCCTGTTTCTGTCAAGACAAACACATTCAACAAACCCTGTCATGTTGCATCTTTAACACCTTTTTCAAGTGGTAATGTCTCAGGTCTCTCAGGATTTTCAGAATGCAACTTAAATTAATTAAACAAATCTGCTTAAACACTGATTGCAGGTTGTCTTGCTGATTTATTTTAAACATTCACTGGTTTTAATAGATCTGCACTGCTCTGTTTCAGGTTACGTCGCCTTTCAGACAGGTTTCCCCTTAAGCCAACACACAAAACTGGGTCCTGACAACAGCTTTGTGCCACATTATGATGATTAAATATGATGATTATTCTGAAAGTCTATAAGTGTTTCCAAGTTGTTCTTTAGTTATTTGTTCAAGGAGCAGGCTGCACAAGTGATGACAACACAGTTCCTTCCTATACATAGACACACGTGACTGTTTGTGTTTGCGTTGTGTTTGCCATCACCAGCTTTGGCTCCTCCTGGTCATATTTGCGTATGGAGGACATGAACTGCAGATGCCTGGTCTGCTCCTCCAGAGTCACCACCTCCTGCTCCCTGTCCTGCAGCCGCTGCTGAGCACTGGCCAGCTCGTCCCTCAACCACTGGTTCTCCTGACAGAGACGACGCACCTACGCCCGGGTGGGGGGGGGTGGGGCATTAAATATACTCTGTATATTTAATGGCCTTGTTCAGAAAAGTTGGACCCACAGAAAAACACAAAACACAAAAACCTCCACCTGGTTTTTACCTGAGCTCGCAGCTTCTGTTTCTCAGCTTCCAGTGATCCCAGGTGAGCCGACAGAGCCATCATCACCTGGAGGGATGACAGACAACTGAAATACGATGCACAGCGGGAACCATCATTATGGCTTTGTCTTTCTCTCTTCTTCTGTTTGTACCTGTGCCTCACTCAGGCCCAGCTCTATCCTCTCCAGGGACTCACGGAGGATGCCGCTCTTCTCCAGCTCTACGCTGACGCTCTCTGGCGCTGACCGGCTCTCCGTCGCCTCCTGCATGCTCTCCAGCAGACTGCGGTTCTCTCCTCTCAGCGCCTCCAGCCCTGCGATCACCTGCTGCGTGCTGCACAGAATCTCCTCCGACAACATGGCTCCGACTGCGTGCTTCCTCCTCTCAGAACGACTGACCTGGGCGACACACGAGTCACTGAAGAAGCTGAGAACTGAAGACGTCAACTGAGTGTTTAAGAGAATGCGTAGGAGTTTTTTTATGGGCTATCAACAGGCGCAAAAAGTTGTGTGTCTGTTCAATTGTCTGTTCTGAACAATGCACACAAACGTGATGGTTTTCAGTTTCCTCCTTTATGAGAGAAGTGGAACCAAATACAAATGTTACAGTAAACACACAAAATGTAGGCAGATCATTATTATTATTATTATTATTATTATTATTTTAGCAGCGTGAATTAAAATATGACTGGTCAGCAAAAAAAATCCAGACCCTCAGAAAATACAAAAGCTAAATAAAACTAAATGAAACCACAGATGACACACAAATCTGAATCACAAAAACAAAAGGATCTTTGCAGAAAACTGAGGACAACAGTGATGCTGACAAATGTTTGAAGTGAAACTGCTGATGTGGGCGTTTCACTGAATAAAAACAGATTTTCAGGTCTTCAGATTAATAAAAACTAAACATTATGTATATAAAGAGAAAAAGCTACAACAGGTTTTCATCATATTTCAGGATGAGCAGACAAATTTGTGGACGCTTGTGTTGACTTGAGTTCCTATGTAAAGACAGTGTAACAACACACTCACACACGCGCGCGCGCACGCGTGCGCACACGCTTTGTTTACAGTGGGAGGAGCAACAGGCCTTAGCGTCAGTTGTCAGGTATAATGTTCTTTGTATGAACATTTGAAACAGTGTCAGTCCTCTAAGATGATTTAACGACGACTGCGACACTTTACGACACATTTCTGAGAATGCTACCAAAACAAAACCAGTTTATTCTTCCTGTGAGTTAGTGTAAATATCGCCAGTACACACACACACAAACACACACACAGATGCTTAGCTCACCTGCTACGTCCGGTGGCTGTATCGTCTTTTTGTGATTAAGTCGTTATTGTTCAACTCATTTTCTACTTAACCTCATTTCCGGTCACATTCAACGTTATTTAACGCAGAACAGCTGGAAAATGTAAAGCGCTCACCTGCCGCCGCGTCTGATCTCAGCTGCTTCCGTCAACACAGAGGCACCTGTTCCCACTTCCGCTTCTCACCTTCAAAATAAAAGCCACAACGATTTACAAGAGACGCAATAAACACCAGCGTCAGTTGTCAGGTATAATGTTCTTTGTATGAACATTTGAAACAGTGTCAGTCCTCTAAGATGATTTAACGACGACTGCGACACTTTACGACACATTTCTGAGAATGCTACCAAAACAAAACCAGTTTATTCTTCCTGTGAGTTAGTGTAAATATCGCCAGTACACACACACACAAACACACACACAGATGCTTAGCTCACCTGCTACGTCCGGTGGCTGTATCGTCTTTTTGTGATTAAGTCGTTATTGTTCAACTCATTTTCTACTTAACCTCATTTCCGGTCACATTCAACGTTATTTAACGCAGAGCAGCTGGAAAATGTAAAGCGCTCACCTGCCGCCGCGTCTGATCTCAGCTGCTTCCGTCAACACAGAGGCACCTGTTCCCACTTCCGCTTCTCACCTTCAAAATAAAAGCCACAACGTTTTACAAGAGACGCAATAAACATCAGAACCATTCCAACAGAACTAACTAATATGATGATTCCCAGTGAACGTTTGAGTTAAAGACTCACAGTCTACATCACATTTTCTCACTTACATACTTGCATTTGATTTGGTTTGTATTGTGAAGGTAAATTTTCACAGTTTCCTGCTTTTGTCCAGTTATGTTCATTAAACTTGACGAACCAGAGGAGCTTACCTGATCCCTTGTTTCCCAGCGTGCACTGCGGCGGGGTGGGGTTTGGGGGGGGGGTGTCCTGTCCTGGAACCAGGCCATCTGCTGGACGGCCGACCTGTCTGCAACACTGATTATTAATGACAGAGACTGTTTACAGTCTGTGTCTGAGGCCTTGTTCATACTCATGTTTCCTTATGTTGTATTGTTGCTGTCGATGCACACACACAGTCAGATTAGTGTGTGTGTGTGTGTGTGTGCGTGTGTGTGTGTGTGTGTGTGTGTGTGTGAACCAGCATTAGTCTTATTAATGTCACATTAGTTAAGCTGGTGAAGGAAAGCGGTCTTAGGAGTGGACGTATTAAGCAGCATTTAGTGTGAGTCAGTGAAGTCAAGGCTCCACAGCTTAACGTGAAAACACTGCAAACACAACAGCACGTACAGTGTAACACACGTGCTGCTGACACACAGTAGATTCAGCTGTAGGTTTTGTTGGGTATTGTTATAGTGTGATGGGGAAACTGACCTACATTCTCAGAAATGAAATGAAATATTGCAGAGAGTGAGATAGTGAGCTACCATGTTTGAATCTGAGTGCGTGTGTGTGTGTGCTGCATGTGTTGCATGTGTCTCTGTGTGACAGTTATATGAGTGTGTGTTGATGGACAGCTCAGCTGTCAGGAAGGGGGAGGAGCTCCCTGACTGTGGCTGTGAGTGTGTTTGCAGGGCTCAGCCATATAAGGTCACTGGTCCCTGGGGAAACTCCTCCAGCCGCCTCTCCACTGTGATTGGCTGACAGGTGCACTGTGATTGGCTGACAGGTGACGGGTCTGGGTTTGATGGAAAAATCATCAACACACAGGGGTGTGAACCACCACAACCACCAACCACAAAGGCTGAACCACAGGGGGCCGCTCGCACCAGTTTCTGATGACTCAGCACTGGAGCTCAACAAACCACTGATACAAGTTTAAATCTCAAGATGTACTTTCACACAACTCATACAAACACACAAACAAACTGACAGTGCAATCAGGAAAGACTGAACGTATGTACGACATCAATTATGGGAGATGGTCACAGTTATTTGGCTTAGTGACTGTGACCCCTGTGTGAAACACAAAGCCTGGAGAGAGACATGTTTGACACACACACACTTAATAAACTCATATATCTGTAATCGTCTCCACTGGGACTTCGTGTCACTGAACTACGCAGGAGCACCACACATTGACCATAAAGCCCTGTGGGTCAAAGGTCACTCTCCTCTCAACCTCTGACCTCTCTGCAGAAAATAGAAACCACTCCATTTGTTTTTGCTTGTTGACGTGAAAACATTTATATTCACATGATATGTGGAATGGACTGTGTTTATTATGACTATGGCTGTGTATTTGAATATTAAGCACTAAAACGATTTGTTTCAGTCTGTTATGGTTTATTTTGCCTGTGTTATTTGGTCCTGGAGTTAATCGTCTAATGTGAAACACAGAACCTGACAGGATAATTAATAATGACAGAGTTTAGACTGAGACCCAGAGGGGAAATAAACTGCCCCCTGAGCGCCCTCCACAGTGGTGAGATGGAAGTTGCTTGTATCAGACATTATCTGGAGACACCTCATCCTGTCAGCTGCTGATGATAGTTATTTTGTTTTTTTTATTAATGTGGCTAAAGAGACAGCTGGTGATGAAAGGATGTGGCTCTGTATCGTTTTGCTGTCAACTCATGCTGCCTCTCATTACACAGTTAATGCTAAACATAAGTGTCATGACTCTGCAGCCTTAATCATTTCACTACACACACACACACACACACACACACACACACGCACACACACACACACAATTTGTTTTAATTCACACTCAACACAGTGAAGATCAGATTCGTCTCAGCAGACGAGCAGCATGGGGCCAACGAGAGAAAATCAATTCATGTAATGTATATGAGTGTGCATGTGTGTGTGTGTGTGTTTGTGTGTGTGTGTTTGTGTGCGCGTGCAGAAGCTGCACATGGGCGACATAACTGCATGGACACTTTACATGCAGACATGTGTGAGTGAAGAATTTAAAATGTTAACAGCTGCTGTCTCAGCCAGAATCCCACTGATGTAAAATTAGATATGACTGACTTATAGAAGCAATAAAACACACACACACACAGTAAATAGTATAGAGTGTAACTCACCTATGTTGGGATGTTTGAGAGGTTTCATGATGCGTCTCTCTCGAAGCAGCTGAAAAAAAAATTAAATGAAAAAAGAAGAATTTGAAGAACAGAAGTGTAAACACGTGATTTACTAATAGAGTGAATGATGAATGGGGACAATGACACACACACACACACACACACACACACACACACACTAATAGAGTGAATGATGAATGGGGACAATGATACACACTGACACACTGCGATATAGTGAAGACATGATATGATGATGCATGTGATACAATGTGTCTGCGCTCCTCAGTTAGTAATGGATCAGGTCCAGTTCGTTTATTGTCCAGTCTGTTGCTCTGTCTTCCTTTGGACATTTTCCTGCTTTGGACAAGAAATAAAGAAATATGTATTAGAATATGAATGGACGGAGGAGGGACGGACAGACGGACGGACAGCTGACTCAATGCAATTCAATCTGGAGAAGTGGCACTGCAGATGGGAGGACCCAGTGAGGCGGCGCTAAAGATAGAAATCCACCCGTCACCCCGTCACCCCCCCCCCCCCCCCCCCCCCCCCCCCGCCTCACGTGTTACCCAGGTGGCTCAGGTTTCATTGTAAGTTCACCACAGTCACCTTCACACAAAATCACCGATGTTCCACAACCAGAAATAAGATGAAACACAAGCCTGCGTTTTTATTTGGAATTCAGTGTTATGCTGCTTCTCGCTGGCTTTGTAGCAACACGACATTTAAATCAGCGACTCATCATGTGACGCTTCACCTTGTGATGTTCGTTCTAACTTTACCTGTCCTATTTATGGTTCAATTCATCCCTCTGCTTTGGGACCATTGTCCGGTGCTGATGAGATCATCTTACAGGTCACCATGAACATAAACACAAAGATGTACTGGGCTGCGTGTGCTTTTTATTTCCGACACACAATTTATCAAAATCTGACACAAACAAACGTCAACATGAGCAGGTATTTCAAGATGGCCTCTGCTCCGACCAGGGCGTCATACCACGCTCAACCACCAGGACCTGATCCTCTGACAGAGCATTACCCATAATGCAACTGGAGCATCAACAGAATGATAATAAATTGTCTTTACTTTAGGCTCCAGTCTTTCCCTTCCTGATGTAACGTATCACCTCACATCACAAATAACTGAAATGTTGTGAGCAAGCAAAGACAGGATCTCACTTCCCATTGGCCCAAGCAGCGTCTCTCCTCCACCTTTAACCCTGCCCCCTCCGCCCCACCACGTCTCATCGTGTGTCAGATTTAACCTCGCACACATGTCCAGAGTGTCGACTTACAGCCGTCCACGTCTATTTGTGTTTTTTTTTTTTTTTTTAAAACTGCTTACATGATTTTTGCTGCAGCAGTTTTGTCCGGGTCAAATCTAAACAGTCGAAACACTAACGTCCCAATAAAGACACTGAAAAACAACAGACACGTCACATCTGTGCATCAGCGGCTAAGACCGACAGTCGTTTCTGGCAACAGCCATGTGTGAATGTGTGAATGTGTGAATACATGAAACCAGCAGCGCACTCCCAGAGGCCTCTGCTGTGAATCTGAAGCTGCTATGTGGCGACATGTCAGTTCACCCACGCTGTACAAAACACATTACACACACTGTGTACGTCCCACTGACATCTGCATCACTGCTGCACACATCTGACATCAAGATTTCAAAGCAACAGCAACAGATACTCTGTGTTGTACACTGATGTACATGTTTACAGGGCAGATGCAGTAACAGTCACATCCTGCATGAACCAAACACAATCACAGCCTCAATCTAGTCTAAGTCTTTGTGTGTGACTGTATCAACAACTGTATCTGTGACTATAGTTTGCAGTTAACCTGTAAAATGATTGAAGCCTCTAACTCATAACTCGTCAGTGTCCCTGGTTACGTAACTGTCCTCGTTACCACGGAGCAGCTGCAGCGTTCTGGAGCTGTTTGGTCCGGCCGTGGAGGTTAGCATGCGTGTGTGCATGGTGTGTGTATGGTGTGTGTGTGTGTGTGGGGGGGGGGGGTGTAGAGGGATACAGTGACAGTCTAAACTGGGATACTGGATCTGTGCCACGGCCGCATATGAGCTACAGAACTAACAGGTCTGAATGGGCAGGAGAGCACAGGTCAGTGAGAATGACCTTTGAGTTTAATGAGGGGGGGGGGGGGGGGGGGGGGTTGGATGCATTTTTGATGGATGCATTTTGAAATATTTTTTGTCTTTTAGAATGAATGAAAACAGAGTGATGTGTGTGAAATATGAAGTCAGTACAACACACACACACACACACACACACACACACACACACACACACTGTGTGCCCGCTGTTTGCATCACTGTCCCTCTGAGCTCCACCCCACAATTTCTACACTGTCACATGATGTGTGTGTGATTTAATATCTGTCTGTGGGTAAATTACCGAGCTCTATCACATTACTAATGGGGTCGGGGGGGAGGGACTCCTGTCGTCTCTCACATTAAATACAAAGTGATAAAATCCTGAACCCCATCAGGAGACTTCATGAGATCAAACATCTGAGGTTTTCACGCTGACCCACAACTCCACTGATACTGATACACACAAATAACAATGACATGGCAACATCTGAACAGTCTCATGACTATGATGACAAATGAGACGGGGGAGAGAAGCCTTCAGTGTTCTTTGGAATTTGCATTTCACAACATAATTTTGACGTAGTGACCACAGTGTGTTACAGCTACACACATTAAACACACTGGTTGACAAAGTGCCGGCTGCAGTGGAGTTGTGATGTGGTGGAGCCACTACACCAGGCGACAGAAGGTGAAAGGTTGGAGGCGGCAGCTGCAGCTGTTGCCGTGTCGCTCGTCTCGAGTGTTGTGCGATGTTGGTTCTTGCCTTTTAGAAACTCGCCCGGGGACAGAAGACCCCTTTGACCAATCAGCTGAAGGCACCGTGTGCTCCGTCAGCCAATGGGCAGCGCGGCTGGGGTATAAATGCTTAAGTCCAGCACCTGTCAGAGTTGGGCTTCCCCTACATTCGGTGGACAGGATCTGATCCCGGGATCTGTTACCTCTTTCTTTTCTCCTGAGCAGGTAAACGTGACTCTGTGCTTGACTCGTCTGGTTTTTGTGATTTGTGATTTGTGATTTGTGATTTGTGTTTCTGCTCTGGCTGCTTCTGCAGCTCGCTGACGAACACCTGTGTTAAATTCACAGGAGACGACCTACGAGCAGTGGAGTGAGAAAATCTGTTTGACCTCAGCAGCCTTCAGGTCACTGAGAACATAACAGAAATGGATCATATGCATTAAAACCAGAAGTTAGGTGTGGACATCACTGTGTTATCTGTCGCACAGCAGCTAAAGACAGAACAGACAAAAATCAATCATCATGATCTGCTGGAAACTATGGCTCCTGCAGGCGGGGGGCACAGTGACACTATTTATAATCCACACTCTGACAGGGGAAGTGGGAGTGGCAGTATGACTGACGGGGGGGGGGGGGGGGGTAGAAAAATAGTCAGAGAGAGAGAGAGAGAGAAAGAAAGAAAGAAAGAAAGAGAGGATGAGAAGGTGTCTCCTTTTCACCAGAGGACTCATAGACGAGGTCCTGGAGAGACTTGGTGAAATGCCAGCTCAGACACGTGGTGTGTGACGGATTGAATGATTCAGGACTGGACTCTGGTCTCATCAGACAAGTGACATTTTCTTTGTCCCTTTTTGTCGTCTCCTCGCAGACGGAGTAAGAATCGCAGCCATGGCGAAGAACTGCCACAACGATTACAAGATGAAGTTCTCCGTGGATGATGAGTATCCTGATCTGTCCCTGCACAACAACCACATGGCCAAGGTACAAATCCCATTCAGAAACAACAACAACACCAGAAACTCCGCTGCCGCTCCCTGTTCAAAACACACCTCCGATCAGACTGTAAAATGACCTGCCCTTTGTGTCGTCTGCTGTAGGTTCTGACCAAGGAGATCTATGGCAAACTGAGGGGCAAGTCCACCCCCAGTGGCTTCACCTTGGATGACATCATCCAGACTGGTGTCGACAATCCTGGTAAAAAAGAGCGAGTCGTCAGCATAGAGATAAACACACACCAGAAAAGCTTAGGAGATGTAGGAGATGTACATTTGTGACGTCATCGACATTTTCCATGAATGAAAATGACTAAATGTTTATGCAAAGCAATGTAACTCACTCCCTCGTTCTGCTTTCTGTTTCCAAGGTCACCCCTTCATCATGACCGTGGGCTGCGTCGCTGGTGATGAGGAGTCCTACGAGGTCTTCAAGGATCTGCTCGACCCCGTCATCTCCGACCGTCACGGTGGATACAAGCCCACCGACAAGCACAAGACCGACCTGAACTTCGAGAACCTGAAGGTAGGAGCAGACAAGCATGACAGCGTTAGAGGGGAGGAAACAAGTTCACCTACCAAAATAAAAGCCTCTGTATTTAAAATATAGAAAACTAGAGATCAAAACCACTGCGCGCAGCAGAAATCATAAAGTGTCATTTGTGTTGTTGTGTCCTGTCAGGGTGGTGATGACCTGGACCCCAACTATGTGCTGTCCAGCCGTGTTCGTACCGGCCGCAGCATCAAGGGATTCACCCTGCCCCCCCACAACAGCCGTGGAGAGCGCAGAGGCATCGAGAAGCTGTCCATTGAGGGTGAGAATCAAACTACAGACTCTTATATCAGTTGATTACTCTGATTTGTTCAACAGTCAGAGACTGAGTCCTCTTTCCCCTCAGCTCTGTCCAGCCTTGACGGTGAGTTCAAGGGAAAATACTACCCCCTGGAAGGCATGACCGACGCTGAGCAGGAGCAGCTGATCGCTGATCACTTCCTCTTCGACAAGCCCGTGTCCCCCCTGCTGACCTGCGCTGGTATGGCACGCGACTGGCCCGACGGCAGAGGCATCTGGTGAGAGACAGATACCGAACGAGAATGAAGAGATTCTCTCCTTTTAGAAATGCAAATGAAAAAGTCTTCATGTTCTGCTGAAGGTAAATCAAGTGAAACTGAACTGGACTTCTTCTTCCTCCAGGCACAACGACAACAAGACCTTCCTGGTCTGGGTGAACGAGGAGGATCACCTGCGTGTCATCTCCATGCAGAAGGGAGGCAACATGAAGGAGGTCTTCAGACGCTTCTGTGTCGGCCTGCAGAAGGTAATGCAGAAAACCATATGTGCAGATCATACTATCGGGGACATTCATCTGCTCATGTTCCACCTATATTTAATCATTTCACTCTTCTCACTGCAGATCGAGGAGATCTTCAAGAAGCACAAACACGGCTTCATGTGGAACGAGCATCTTGGCTACATCCTGACCTGCCCCTCCAACCTGGGCACCGGCCTGCGTGGCGGCGTGCACGTCAAGCTGCCCAAGCTGAGCACACACGCCAAGTTCGAGGAGATCCTGACCAGGCTGCGTCTGCAGAAGCGTGGCACAGGTACTGAAATCAAATCATCACATCATCACATCACCAAATCATCACATCATCAAATCATCACATCACCAAATCATCAAACCAAAATATATATAAAACCAAAATATCACCATGATCAAATCTCCGTCCTCTGCGTCCAGGTGGTGTGGACACAGCCTCCGTCGGTGGCGTGTTCGACATCTCCAACGCTGACCGTCTGGGCTCCTCTGAGGTGGAGCAGGTCCAGCTGGTGGTTGACGGTGTCAAGCTGATGGTTGAGATGGAGAAGAAGCTGGAGAAGGGAGAATCTATCGATGGCATGATCCCCGCCCAGAAGTAAAGCGGACAGACAACCAGTGACTGTGTTTGTTTTTTTTATAAATGTATATCATAAAAAAATGAACAGGTAGCCATGTTGTAAACCTTTGCCAACTGGCTACTTCCTGCTTACTTCTTCCTGTCAAGGAGACGCTTCACGTTTCTCTCCGTTCTTCTCTCTCTTACTTACCTCTGATAACCTCACTCATCTTTTCCTCTCACTCTCTGTCACTGTCACCGTCTCTCACCCCATCTTCTCTGTAACATCCTGGGATCAATCCATGCATAGTCTGGTCCTGGCTATGTATACGCACCAAAAGAAGTTTTTTTTTTGGTTGTGAAATATAACTGGACAATTAAACCACGCCCCATGTAACAATCAAACCTCCAATCGTTTGTTTTCTTTACTGGGAAAGGCTGACAGACCGATCACGTTTGAAAAACTGAACGTCAACATTCAATGAGACAAAGAGACTGGTGGGACACCACATCAAATACACACCTGCGACAAAAAAGTGGGCACAACATAAGAAAGAAGTTGAAAGTCTTTATTTTTGTGTCACACATTGTTTCCTCGGAGACATGCAGGATTGCAGGTCGATCATTTCTGTCATTTTCAGCCCATAAGTTAAGTTTTGTTGATAACAGCGACAGCATCAAACACACTACACAAAGCATGGCCTTAACTGTGTCGAGAGAACAGGTTCAGAGCGGGAGGCCCAGTTGTACACACACACACACAAATAAAGTTACAATCACTAGCCCTAAATCGCAGCTTCACATTTTCAGACAGTGGTGAATGTGGCGGCAGCTGAAATCTCCCATGAAACCGATGAACGCTTGGATCTAGTTTTGATTTGTTTTCCGTGATGAGCAGCGGAAAAAAAAGAAAAGATTTTTCAAAAAAAAAAAGACAAAAGAGTATAAAAACCAAATTCCCAAAAGGTCATTCAAGTTTACATTCTCATCTTAATCCGCTGCCTCATCAACGTAGGCGTCGCATGCTGTACAGAGGCAGGAGTCTGGATAGTTAACAGTCGTTTACCTCTTGCAGAAATAATAGCATCAAGTCAGTGAACAGTCATAAAGCTCCCCTCAGTGCTGCAGGCTGACAGAGGGAAAAACATCTACAGTTTATGAAGTTTATAAAAAAAGAAAATGCTGTGGAGCCATAGTGAAAGCTGGAAACAGCAGCTGAAGCTAATTTGTCTTTAATTGGTGCTGTTTTAACTGTGAGAGTGAATGATCTTTAATGATCTTTACAGGTATGTACATGGAAATGATGGAACTATAGGCATTCAGTGAGTCAGCTGTTCATTTCACAGTTTCACGCATTTAAATGTGAAACAATGTGGTTTTCAACAACTTAATAAAAGGGGAAAAAAATGGCGATTAATTAAAAACATTGCCACAACAGTACAATGTGATCCCAGCTAAAAAACGTAAAAAAGTGCTCATTGATTTATCAGTAATTTTAAAAAGAAAAAAAAACAGCCACGTTGATTCTTGATCAGTGTTTTTTCAAGTCTTAATTCTTGGCGTTGAGTTTGTGTTGCACCACACCTGACCGACGCGATGGTGATGACAGGTGATACAGGATGGATATGTCCGAGTGCCAGAAGAACTATACTGTCATTATAAGCTACAGTGTGTGTGTGCGCGTGTGTGTATGTAGGTAGGTACACATGTATGCGTGTGTAGATGTCGGACAAAACTGCTTTTATAATGTAAATAACGGCACTCGTATAGTAATGTACAGTCCGTCCATTTTGGATGAGTGTGTCCAGATTACAACTTTTGTAGAGAGCTGAGACATAAAAAATAAAAATATGAAACAAAAACTTAATCAAGTCATGATTCTTGTTGGAGATTCTTTTTTTTCTCCACCTTTGGTAAATAGTAATTCTAGTTTGTACTTTATCCATTAGTCACCTGCCTGCTGACGACCAGCAGGGGAGAAAACACTCCACTAGAAATGGTGCAAACACACATCAAATCCCAACTAAGCAGTAAACTAGGCCCTATTCTACTGAAATGCACAGAGAAATCAAGGGAATTCATCCTGTCGCAAGTCTCTGCAGCTCTGCAGGTCTCCCCCTACAGGCCAGAGGTCAGACTGCGGCCTAGCTCCTTGTGAGATATCTGCTTCTGAGGACGACAACAGATGTCCAAACATCTGCCCATTTTAAAAGCATTAAAAAAGGAAAATAAACTGAAACACAGAAAAAAAAATAAAATTATTCTTTAAATAGCAGCTCTTCAACAGGGAATGTGGAACAACAGGAAAAACAATGTCAACAAAACAAATCATCAGTCTCCATCAGTCTCAGCAACACTATCATTATCGTCATCAATGAGAAATCATGGAAAAAAAAAAGAGACTCCGTGGGCTCACATAATATGGAGGTGGCGACACATTTTAAGCATGAGCCATAGGTCACTAGCAGCTCCAAGGTCAAGGGTCATCATAAGTCTGCCAGTTGTGGTCTATCCATTTGCCTGGCTGGGACTGGTGGCATCAGAGGAAGAGGGTCTTTGGCGGAGGCGAGGCATCGCTAGCCACGTTTATGTACTTGGAGTCTTTATGTGGAGTCCAGGGAGGAAGAGGGAGACGTGACGCTCACTGTTCCTCCTCCTCCTCCTCCTCCTCATTCATCAACCTGTTCTGTTCATGATCAGATCATGATCTGCCCCGCCTCCTGGCACCCTCAGAGCTCCAGCTCCTTGGACACTTTGGTGGCAATGTCTCTAAAGGCTAACGGTGCCCCCCACAGGCGCTTGAACCTCACACCGCTGCTCTGGCCCAGCCCGCTCGGCAGCTGGCAGACCTCGGCCTCGAAGGCCACCCGGGCGCCGGCTGCTCCGTGGGTGCAGGACAGGAGGAAGGGTCCGGCCAGGTGGACCTGGCAGCCGCAGCCCTGCGCTGCCTCACGCAGCGCTAGCACCACTTCGGCCGGGTCGCGGGGGCTTCGCACCCTCACATCCCAGCCGCATCGGGGGGTCCGGGGCTCGGCCGCTTTCTGATGCCCAGATAAATGGCGACTGGGAGAGGGGGAGGGGATGGAGCGGTGATGTAAAATGTGAAAGAAGAGACAAAGCGAGGTGGTGTGTTAAAGGTCAGGTTGTAAGGACACAGGTAAACGGATATGGACGAAGGAGTTAATATGTGTGTTATTTGATTGAGATGTGGTGTGTAGTCACGGTAACATGTGATGACAGAATGATTAGACAAAGAGAAAAAATAGAGACAATTAATTAATTGTACAAAAACAATAACAACAACAACAACGTAAAGACACTGATTTCTGTTCTTTACATCTAACATCAGATGATCTTCTACCACCACATGGAGCTGAGCTCAGCATCTACAGACACATCACACTCCGTTAACTAATGTTACCCTGGTTTACCTGCAGTTTTTAACCTGAGACTGACACTGGCCTGGAGCAGCTGAGGCTGAGAACAAGTACACACACAAGTACACACACAAGACCTTTAGTAACAACCTGACACAATAAACGAGAAATCTGCTCCACTGGTAGATTTTTAGCTTCAGGGGCTTCGTGGAAAGGTTTTGCTGATTCGCCATAAAATATTTTGACAGTAAACCAGAATAAATAAAACCATAATAAAAGGTCTCACTCAAACATCAGGCTCAGATCACTTACAGTCGCAGTGTGAACTTAATATTCACCTGTTCACAGTTTATTTTAGTCGCACACAATACACACTTCAATATACACCAGTGCATTATGGGTACTGCTGCTGGCACATGGCTTTTCTTTGGATTATTCTTGTGGTCAAAGTCAAACAAATGGAAATCATGACTCACCTTGTGACCGGAGATCTGCTGATTCTCTCAGGTTCGTCTGTGACCCTCAAGAAGAAGACAAAAGTATCTGTTAGGAATCACCAACACCGCTCCCACACACAAACACACCACTTCCTGTTCTAATGCGCCAATCAGAAGCACAATTTAACAATCCACCAATTACGACACAGAGCACGACAAGTCATCTTCAAATCACAGATGGATCCACCTGCATTCACTACACTGAGACAGAGGACGGATGGGAAACCACAAATGTAGAGGGAGTGAATCCAGAGCAGGTCTCAACAGACACACAACACCACAGTGTGTTGTACAGTGGTGACAAGGCAGGACTCACACACTCACACAAAGCTGATGTGGATACAACGACAGAAGAAAAAGTCAAAACAGAGCAACGGCCTCATTCAGAGAAGCTTGAAACTTAACAGCCGCAACTACTCGTTTTCTCATCCATTCATCATCTGTTCATCACATCAACATCACAGCTCCTGCAAATCTGTAAATCTGTAAATCCATCCATTCAAACAAAACAAAACTCAAACACTAAGTGTCCTCTCTCCTGTCTACTGGAGGATGCCCCTTGACTTTAAATGACTCAGTCTTGCACTTCCCTTTAATAACCACAAGGGGCTACTGTTGTCATTTTCCGTGAGAGCGCTGGTGGTTTTTTTTTGTTTTTTTCCCCTACCAACCTGGCAACCTGATGTCTATTCCAGGAACAGAGAGAGAGAGAGAGAGAGGGAGAGAGAGAGATTGACATTTCATTGATAGATTTTTATTTTTTTATTGTGGCTGGGAGTCGGGAGCTGCTGCAGCACGGTGGAGTTAATCAGATGGAAACACGTGGTGAGACTCAGTGACTCAGCTGTCTGACTGTGTCACCTCTGTGAAAGTCCCCCTCCACAGATCCCCACTAATCCACACTCAGATCCACATCAGCCTTTATGAATGAATGTTAGCCGGGAAATATCTGGAGGGGAATTCTTGTTGGATCAACGACACTTAACCTCCTTCCAGGAGCGACTGTCAACAGCAGCACGCTGACCACTGTCCTACAGACAGGTTTTAACTCTGAAGGCCTGAAGAGAGTGATGGCAGGTGAACTGAGAGGAACAACAGAGGAGCTACCACACACACAGAGAGAGAGAGAGAGAGAGAGAGAGAGAGAGAGAGAGAGAGAGAGAGAGAGAGAGAGAGAGAGAGAGAGAGTTAGAGCAGTATGAGAAAACAATCAGCACAGATCTTGAGGTTGATCTGATCTGTTCAGGAGAAGGATAAATCCCGGATACGTAACTAATCCTGATTTAAAACAGCAGTGACACCGGGTCACTCACAGTCAGAGCGACTGACATGTTTCTCACTAGCAGACGCAGATGCTTCAGACTTCACTGCGCCTGATCAATCTCCAAAAAGATCAAATATGATCAATCTCCAAAAGACCCGGTTTTTAATTTGTGCTTTTTCAAAGCCTCATCTTATATCATCTTATAATCTGATCAATATTATTATAACTACAACAGTTCTACAACACCAGTACATTTAACAGCAATGACACTGTTTACATTTTCTCTCTGTTCATCACGACCACTCATCCTTTTACTCCACCCCCTCTGCCTTGTATAAGACACTGATAGGACCCCCCCCCCCACTGATAGGCCCCCCCCCCCCGCCCCCGCCTGTCTGTCTCTCTCTGCTCTCAGACATCACCCAGTCCCTCTGCACGACTGCTGATTTGTTGAACAGCACGGACAAACATATGGTGTCGATTACTTGACTCAGACTAAAGTCAAACTGCAGTAAATTCACACACTCACACACACACAAACAGACACACACGTCTTCACAGGGTTGTTGTAAAGGCAGGTTGTGTTACTGGGAGTGAGTGTGTCTGTGCGACTGTTGTTGACTTCTGTTTTTCCATTACAATTAATGCTTCCACAGACAAAATAAATAAATAAATCAAACCATAACCTAAGCCCACAGTCTGTTGTTCATGAAACCCAATACTGAATACTGTGTTTTAACAGTAAACCTACAGCTTCTAATGAGACGTACAGCATGAAGCACAGACAGACAGACAGGCAGGCAGACAGACAGACAGACAGACAGAAGCAGCCAGAAAAACATGGGAAAGGAAGACTTACTAACTGTTTTTGTCCCCTGTGGGAGGGTGCAGCCCGACATGGACTTGTTTGAGCTCTGACGTTTAGTAGGGTCAAGAGTGACCCTGGGAGCAGAGTGGAAGAAGAGAAGGAGATGAAGAGAGGATGAGAGGAATGGAAAAATAACAGCAGAGAGTCAGAGACAGTCGAACGCGAGATCAAGGCCGGCGAGGGGGAAAGATGAGGAAGGGATGAAGGACGGGAGGAAGGAGGAAGCGGAGAGGTACAAATGAAACGGTGCTGTGGTTCAGGAAGAGGACGGACAGAGGACCGGCAGGAAAAACCAAACATGTTAAAGAATCATACAAACAAACAGGCCGACAAAGAAACAAACAGGTAAAGCAACAATAAGCAGCCAAGAGGAACTGACTGTGAATGAACAACGTCACGCGTCTTGATCAGCAGACCTGGGTCCAACAGGTTCTCCTTCCTTTACATTAGAACCTCTCTCTAACACATCACACTTCTGTTTTTTTAAAAAAATCTTTTTCTCTTAAAAATCGTGACTTTTTTCAGTGTATCTCTAATTATGAACATAATATAACGTGTTTTCATGTCGAGGCTATATATGCTTGTCGTGTATTTAACGAGCACTGAATGTCCCGTCTCCTTCTTGTGTGGTTCGGGTTCAGATTTTAATAGCAGACTCTGTATAGTGGTCTGACACTGGGCAGCTGCCGGCAGCTCCCAGGCCGTCCACACTGAGATTAAGAATAATGTTTCATCGCTGTTAGACCCAAGTCTGAGATGAAGAAGGACGCAGGAGTCTGACGGCCTCTGAAAAGACAGACTGTTTGAGAAGGAAGGTTAGTACTTGTTAAGAGAAGCAGCACAGTTATCTGTATGATCTTTATGAACAGGTTTATATTAAACAGCTACACTGTCCAGTGAAGAGCCTGTCAACATGGAGTCTGCTATCACTGCTAACACGTCACCAGATCATTAGAAAGAACAATAACACATGATGTCCAAACCAGCCTCTCCTTCATGCTAATAGAAACCTTCTGATCTTTTCCTCAAGTCATCCTCTCCCAGCTTCTCCTCTTACCTGCGCGTCAGCTTGGACGTGAGTTTGCTCAGCAGGTTGCTCGTGGCGCGGCTTCTGGCGTGGGGCAGCGGGCTGGCGTCGTGGGACAGCGTGGGGGAAGGTGGGGCAGCGTGAGACGGAGGCCGACGCTCCCTAATCTGCCCCCCGTGGAAAGTGCTCCTCACTGTGGTTCCCCTGGAGAGGCGGGAGGAGGGCGTGGAGGCTGAGGCTCCAGAGGCGCCGGCGATGCTGTGGGTGGAGGGGGAGGCAGGGGGAGGCCGGTGGGATAAGGTACTGGAGGGAAAACAACACGTGTCAGAGAGAAGGTAAGAGAGTGAGACAGCTGCCCGTCACATCATGATCTGTCTATCTGATTAACTGACCTAAAACGCTCTCTGGCGCCCCCCCACCCCCACCCCGCATCCAACACTGCAACACACTGTGTCACACCACTGCACAAACACAAACACAAACACACACACACGCTCCTCCCTGACTCTGTGGCTGGTGGCCTGAGGCAGCTTTTCATAACGCTCCAGATAACACACACACACACACACACGCACACACACACACACACACAGGTTCAAGGGCGGCAGAACCATTGGTTGGGTTAAGTTGAAGCACAGTGGCTGCAGAGCACAATCATTTCCTGTCACTGTGAAGCTTCAACCCCCTATAAACAGTCAGGTGGTCAGCGGAACACATTCTCTGTTGTACATCATTGTGCTCTTACCTGTTTGGAAGAACCCTTTTTCAAACCCCCGTTTTCTAAGCTAAACCTCTCCAAACTGCTGAGTCATCATCACGTGCCAATGAATATGTGCGCTTATCACACACAGAGTGAAGTGATCTCACCTGTTCTCTTTGCCGTTTTGCAGCAGGTGGTGTCTGTCAGTGCCGGACCGGTCCGTACACACATACGTGTTTCTTCGAGTCATGGCGCTGGCAGGGACGTTATTCTGGAGGAGGAGACCAGAAAGCATGGATCACATGAATTTTCTGGTAACTACAGAGTGTGCTGAGTATCTGGAGATGGTATGTTCCCTCTCGGTGTGGTGGATGAGTGCGGTTAACCACACCATGCAACAGCAGCTTCATATTCAGGACACAAATTCATCATGCCTCCCAGCGCCTTATGACCTGAAAACAGAGACCTGACTTCCCTGACCCTTTGACCTGAGAGGTTCATGAGTTCAGCTGCAGAGAAAATGAAAGAATTAATCTCAGGTTTATCTGAATCTTTAACTCTTCACATTCCCTCAACTCTCTCTCTCTCTCCCTCTCTGAAATTAATTCTTAGCAAACAGCCAGGAGAATCAGCATCTGTTTGTCATTCATCTCAGCTGAGTAAATGTTGTTGTTTTCTGCTCAGCTCGTCTGTAATCTGCAGTGGAAGTTATTATTTGCAGTCTCCATGATATCTGTGTCAGTGTAGCCTCAGTGTGCTGTAATCTGATGATGGGATTAGGAGGCCTGTCGGGATCTGTGCCACCAGTGCACGTACCAGTGATGACGAGGTGTTAAACGTGACACATGACACTGTCAAACATCCATGTTTACACTGGATGATTCGTCACAACCACAGAATACATACAGGGGTTGAGTTGACTTCCTTGCGGCGATCAGGTATTTCAGCCTTGTTGGGGTTATGGGCGGAGCTGACCATGGGACTAGAGGGGGTTGGGATGCTGCGGGAGCCAACAGTGTTGGTGCTTGGCTTGCGGACTGACAGACGCTCTTCTTTGAGCCCTTCGCCTACACCACTCGGACTCCGTTTGGGATGTGTTGACCCTGGGAGCGCCGGACCACCTGAGAGAAAAGGAGCTCTCACTGACGTGGATTTCCAACATTTAAAAATTAAACAAACCTGCTGATCTGTGTGCTTTGCCTTACAGAAGTCAGAATGTCGTCTCTGTCGGTGGTATGTCGAGGCGCTGCGCTGCGCCTTGTGTCCAGCGGAGGACGATGGTGCGCCAGAGGAGGAGGAGGAATTGGAGTGTTTGCTGGTTCCGTTGGTTATGGTGCTGGGCCGGACTCGAGCGAGACTCAGGCTGCTGCCTGACCGAGACTCGGTGCTGTCGGTCTGAGATACAGACGCACAGAGACGCAGAGATGGAATATTCATGATTGAGAATGGATTGATTACAAAAGGTGAAAATACAAAGAAACGAATGAATGTCTTTCACTCACATCGTTCTTACGCCGCAGCAGCAGGTATGTGGCGGTGACCTCGTTGTATTTGTGATTGGCCAGAGAGTCTCTGATTTCATCTCTGGTGAAGCCCATCCCAACCATCACTTCTGGAGGGCGAGCCATTCATTTTGAAAACAAAAAAACAAACAAAACAGTTTTCAAGACAAGTCACAAGGGAACCAGGAAACGAGTAGGTTGACAGCGAGCAGTACAACATGTCTGCAGCATCAAGTTTATGCACTTTTAACGTGAATAAATGAAGACGTCCAATTAAAAACATCTAAATTCTCCTGACAGCCAGATCCCAGTCCCTGTCCACCCTCGCTGACTATAACAGTCATTTTATGATCAATATTATTTACGGCCGTGAATAAAAACAGTTTTTTTCTCACCGATGCGGCCGGTGTCGGTGAAATCCTCCACAGGCTCTGAGTGGGGCTTCAGCTCATCACCATCATGACCAACATTGATCCACTTATCTCTCATTATTTGCTGGTGAGGGAAGAGAAGCAGAAAGAAGCAGAAAATCAGCTGTGTACAAGACATTTAACAGCACATTCTCAACAGGAAATTAATATATGTGAGTTTTGTTCGTGTTTGTGTGTTTTAATTGATTATTGTCTTTGTGTGTGCCCGCCAGTTTGGTTGTGTAGTTTCCCGCTCACCTCCAGCGAGCAGCGCTTGGCCGGGTTCAGGACAAGGAAGCGACGCAGGATTCCTTCGCAGTCCGTGGACATGTAAAAGGGCACGCGGTATTTCCCCCTCAGGACACGCTCCCGAAGCTCCTGAACGCAGCATCGAGAAGCACAGCAGTTTATTTTATCTGATATCCACATGATATTTAACTGAACACAGACTCAGCGCACGTTGCTCACCTTCAGGTTCTGCCCGTCAAACGGCAGCGAGCCACTGACCAGCGTGTACAGGATGACCCCCAGGCTCCAGATGTCCACCTCTGGACCGTCGTACTTCTTCCCCTGGAAGAGCTCTGGGGCGGCGTAGGGCGGGGAGCCACAGAACGTGTCCAGTTTACTGCCTGCAGTGAACTCGTTACTGAAGCCAAAGTCGGCTATTTTGATGTTGGAGTCTGCGTCCAGTAGGAGGTTCTCCGCCTGCAGGAACCAACGGAAAGAGAAGAAATGTATAAAAACTGATCTAACTGAAGCTGTTGTCTTCATTCAGTTGTAACACCATGAAACTCACCTTCAAGTCTCTGTGAACTATGTTCTTCTGGTGACAGTAGTGAACCGCTGACACAATCTGACAGAGAAAAATAACCAATTAAATAAAAAGCAACACAATTATTTTTTTACAATGCGATTCCCCCAAATTAAATTTTGTCTACATCAAATTTTCAGACGTCACTTTGTTCTGCTCAGTTTTACACACGAGCCCTTGAGTTTCAATACTGCTGAGTGTTTGCTTTCAGCTCTGATGTGACTGCGGTTTTTCATCATGCCGATTTCACCTGACCTAATAAGACTCGGGCCGGGCTCTCAGTCAGGCTCACGGTGCAGCTGAGATAAGGAGACACACAAACAGGCGTACGGACGGAGGAGGAGGTAAGGAACGGACTTCTACTGACCTGTCTGAATTTAGCTCTGGCCTCTTTCTCCTTCATTCTGCCATGAGCCACGAGGTAGTCGAACACTTCGCCTGCAGGAAAAATAAAGACGTGCTGTGGTTTAAGCAGACAAGATTGTTTTCTTCCATCATTCTGTTTTTAATTTTGTAGAAAATGTTCTCCAGTGTTGGGTCTCATTTCGCAAATGTTTAAATGTTAGTGTGTGTGTGTGTGTGTGTGTGTGTGTGTGTGTGTGTGTGTGTTGTAAATGTTACTCACCTCCACTGGCGTACTCCATTATCAGGTAGAGAGTCTTCTCTGTCTCAATCACCTCAAACAGTTGCACTGTAAAACACACACAGGAAGAGATGTTAATACACACACACACACACACACAAACAAAAAAGCATGCACACACAGTAATTATAAATTATAACTCACCTATGTTGGGGTGGTTGAGAGTTTTCATGATGCGTACCTCTCGAAACAGCTGACAAAAAATACACATGAAAAAAATGTATTTGAATAACAGCAGTGTAAACAATTAAGTGTAAAGTGAACACAGTTAACAGCAACGTGCTGCTACTGATTGTGGTCTAATTTATCTCGAGCCGATTTATTCAATCAGTGGCAGTGGATGTACGGACACAGTGACTGAAAGTATGACACAACACACACAATGAAAGTAAAGTGTGTTTGTGCGTTCGCTGAAGTTTCCTCCACCTTCACCTCCGCTGGCCCTCGTTCACTCATCAAATGAATTGTCCTTCAGTGAATTCATACACTTCCCATCTGCTACACAGACGCCATTCCCCTTCATCCACCCTTTCTCTCCACACACGCACACACGCACATGCGTGCACACACACACACACAGTCAAAATAAGAAGACACATATACACACACACACACTCATGTTCCCTCACATCATCTTTCCAGCCACCCTTGGGAGTGTCTCATAGGTGCTCGGCTGACAGCAGGGTCTCCTCCCCTGGGTGTGCTCTCACTCTCTCTCTCTCTCTCTCTCTCTCTCTCTCTCTCTCTCTCGCTCTCTCTCT
>JAFBJQ010010049.1:0-16286 GCA_016785345.1 Trinectes maculatus | reverse complement strand
AACTATGAACCATGATTTCTCCGTGTGATAACGTTTACATTCTTCTCTGTCACTTCCACCACTCTGCGCTTTAAGAATAAAAATAGTAACATCATCATAGACACACACGGCAGCCCACTGGGAGTGGGGGGGGGGGGTAATTGAATTAAGTGCACGGTGCATCAGCTGTTCATTTAAGCTTTAAGAAGAATTATCTGCTAAGCCCCCCCCCCCACCCCCCCATGTACACCAGTTCACCTCTCCCCCTCACTCTTACACCCATTCACCCTTCTCTCCATCCTTTTCACTCCTCTTTCTGCCTGCGTGGTCCACTCGCTGACAAAGACGCAATCTGTGATAAAGATACAAAGTGGGCTGGTCAGGAGCACTGGAGAGCCAGACACAGACGGCCCAGAAGGCTCAGCAGCTGGCCAGGAAAGTGCTGAGTCACTGGTATTGATCAACGGTCCCATCAATCTTCAGCTCGTACAGACTGACTGTTGATGCTTGTAACATCTCTTACTGGACTTTTCAGGGTCACTGCAGACAAAGATGCAGGTGTTGAAGATTCAGAGGAACTTCCCTCTCTGGCCTTCATCTGTTCAATCACCTCCTGTTTCTTGTTTCTCACACGGCGATGGCTTCACGTCACTATTACCATGCCAACCCAGGTATTAATCCCTGGGCCTGAGTCTCTGGGATGGGGGAGGAGGGGGGTCTGGACACACACAGTGACAGAAACACACAGCTGCTGTAAAGGTGTAGCCTGGTATCCTCAATGTGAGGTGACACCATTATGTGTGTTTTTGTTTTCATGCAGCATCAATCACCCTCTGAGCTTGAAGATTCCCCCTCTCTCTCTGTGTGTGTGTGTGTGTGTGTGTGTGTGTGTGTGTGAAAAAGGTTCTATAAATGTGTTTTCTACAGGGACTTAGACAAAGAAACTTCACTAACTCTCACGTTTCTTTCTCCCACTTTAAGAGTGGTGCTGTGTGGGTTTGATTCATGTGTCTGGGCTGCCAGTCTGCTGACCTTTGACCTGTTTATCCGATCATCCTTCACAGAGAGAAAGAGAAAGAGAAAGAAAGAGAGAGAAAGCTTGGCCATGAAGAAAAGAAAGATGTTGAAATGGAGAAACGAGGACGTGATACTGCTTGTGTAACTTCACATCTCCACACAGCTCGACAAACTCTTACACACTACACAGCAATAAGTCGACACAACGTCGACCACACTTACACTTATCAGCTGCAGACAATCACAAGACCAATGAAATACAGAGATAAAAAGGAGGAGGAAGACAAAGAAGGACAGACGGAGAGGGATGAATGAACACAGGCCCCTCTCTCTCTCTCTCTCTCGCTCTCCCCTCTCACGTCAGAGTGCCTCCAGTGAATAACACTCTGGGTTTGTGTGCGTGTGTGTGTGTGCGTGTGTGTTGACTCTGTGAATGAGACAGTCTGGCTCTCAGTACATTACTGACTACCATTTAGATGAACAATATATGGAAAGCACTCACTGCAAAATGGATTTTCTCTCGTCCTGATGTCGATATGAACTGGCATCAAGACCTTTAGCTAAATCACCGCCGGCTGCCTGGTTACTCTGCACTGTGATGGTCATTATGTGTCATGTTCATGAATGTTAGCCTGGATGTCGCTACGTCCACATTCACTCATTGAGCAGATGTTCTGATGCTTCAGTCCAGTCAGGGGTTCTTCATAAGGTTCTTGGAGACGGACGGAGATGTTCTGATATCTGCTCTTTGTGTGCACTGATGGTTATGTGCATGAGAGTGAGGTGGAGCATCAGCCCGTATGACTGAGTACAGTACCAGACGAGCATTAGTTTGAAATGTGATTTAGGTCAATTAGCATGAGACGAGCATTTGTTAGTCTGACAGTGGGCCAGACCTGCTGCTGCATTCTGTGACATCTACAGAGGTTTCACTCCATCTGAAGGGCAATGCAACATCCAGAGAGAGAGAGAGGAGAGACAACTACGTCCTGAATGTTCCACTGTCTCACAACTAATGAGACAATATTATCAGTTTTATTACAAGACAGACTTCTGCAATGTCTCCCTATATGTCCAAACTACTTCAGCACATAATGATGCTTCTCTCTGGCCGAGTTTAAGACAAACAGCACCGAAGCAAACTGTCTCTAATGAGTAACATTACTCAGGGCTTTGCTGTGTGGCCTGTCGCTGAGGAACATCTGAATAGACTTTTGACCCCGTTGCTGGGAGCACTGTCCACCTATGCTGCGCTAACCACACAGATACAGATATGAGCAGTGTCTTTCCTTAATGTACAGGGCTAATTAGAGCTTTCAGGCCCGTTGACGAGAGGAGTTGAATCATTAATGAAGAGTAGTTTGCTGGCAGTTTGACCCAGATCGTAAAAAGCCTGACTCAGCTTGATTAAATTAGGAGACTTGTATGACGCAGGCTCACCGTGAAACAGTAAGAGAGAGAGAGAGAGAGAGAGACCATGACAGGGCGTCATAGTGTGGTTGTGAGAAAACCTTCTGTCTACCCTCTTGTCCCTGTGTGTGTCATTATTCCCTTTACATACTCGCACAATCACAACAATGCAAAGAGCCGCAACAACATGATTATGCACAGACGCCCACAGGGACAATAGCACAACAGATAATGCCATTACACGTGCATATAAAGGCCGGGATAGAGACCGTGTCCGGCTGTGAGGTTATCCACCCGTTATCAGTCACGCAGCCTACACGCACACAGACACACACACACACACATTGTGTGTTCTCCTGAGATCTGCTCTGTATCTTGTCTTTCTCTGGGTCCCTGCTCCAATGCCAAGGCCCCCCATCACATCGCCACCCCACCCTGACTCAGTCGCCCCTTTTGTTTGCCTGTTGGGAATTCAGCTCCTGGCTGTGTGGGGGGGGTGGGGGGCTGTGTGAGGGGAAAAAAAAGACACACTTCTTCAGCATTAGACGGTGGCCCCAACCCAAACACTGCCCTGCAAACACACAACATGGGATGGCTGCTTACATACTTCTCCTGTTCTCAAAGTAACACAGGGCTTTGATGGGCCCCTGTATAGTATGGCAGATTATCCAACAACACACAGCACAGGGAAGAGTTCGATTCGGTCCTGTGTGCTGTTACTGCAGCCAGTCAGTCCAGGAGAACAGAGCACGTTACTCTCGACTCGGTGTATGACAGTATGACAGTGAAACGTAACTCTGGTCATAACACTGAAACTGTGTCTTTTTCAACACAAGCAAATATCTGAAGTTATAAACAAGAATCACGTGTTTACAGAAGATTTGTACTCTACCACGGACTATATATGTTTGTACAACAAACTTTAACTGGAATAAACGCTACAGGATGTCAGCAATAAGTACATCTGCTTATATAATGTATTTCAAGACCTGATACATCAGACAGCCTGATTTACGTGAACCGTCAGCACAGGGGAGTGAAGAGGGGACAACCAGACGGTGGCAGAACCAGCTTTTCTCTCAAAAGATGAAAGTGGGCCCTGTGTCACTGACACAATCACAGGAACCTACTGTAGCACCAAAGATAGCCGAGCGTACAGCTGTGATTACTCTCCAGCTACTGCAGCTAACACGCCTGGGGAGGAAGGAGCAAAGTGGGACACAGCTACAGTAAGAAGAATGAAATGAAGAGAGAGGGACTGGAGGAGAATGAGGGGATAGAGGGAAGAGAGAGAGAGAAAAGGAGCATGAAGAAGGGATGCAGTAAAATATAAATAATAAAATGCAAATTATATGCATTTCCATTTGGTTTGTTATGTACTTCTTATACGCTGCACAGATTGACAGATGAGACCAGACGTAACTAAATGTTTGTGTTTCATTAAGTTAATGAATAAAGGCTTATTGGCTGGCAGGTTATGGATAAAGTGATGTCATGACAAAGTGAAATGCAGTGAGAGAGTTCATCTGAAACCAAGGTCTCAGCTGACAGATAGTGTCCAACGCTGCTCTGAGAAAAACATACAATGATGCAGCTGTTTCACATAAGCAGGTCTGTGTTTCCCACAAACACACACACACACACACACATACAAAAGTCCATTCACTCCAGCTTCACCTCTGTTAGTGAGTCAGTAGTTTATCAGGTGGTGATAACCACACTGAAACAGTTTCAGCTGTGTAGTGAAGTTGGTTTGGTGATGTGATAATGGCTCTTTGTAAACGGATGAGAAGTTAAGACCCGATGCAGCCTGTTGGTAATAAACACCTCCATTCCTTCCTGAGAGGAAGGTTTAAAGTGTGTTATGATAAAACTGCAGCGATGCCAGTCATCACAGTGTTGAGCGCGGCGTCATGACACAAACTAACAGAAGATTCTTTGATCAGATGCTCAGCGTCATGTTTCCACACTGCACAACTAATGCTTATGACTTTAGCTAATTATTGTTTTAGCTTCATCAGAGCTTCATGAACCTCTGATGTCATCACCACAATCTGGACCTGATATGAACGTCTCCTCTGGTTTAAACTTTGTGTTGATGATAACAGTCAGAGAGGCACAGAGAGATAAACCTGTCGACCCCACTGGTGTCGAGGCCAAGTTTCACACTGAGCTGTCCTTCATCAATATCCCATCAATATCCCAACTAGTTTACTGATATCAGGAGAGTGACCGGTTAGCTAACAGCTCAGGATTCAACAATCAGCTGTGTTGTGACCAGTGACCACATCCATCGACAACAACCATGAGGTCAAAGTTCATACAGCTGCTACGTGCAAGGGTCATCTGAGTCAAAACAACAAGTGAAGATGTTAATGGCCAATAAATCCCACTAACAAACAAACACTAACAAAAGCCAGAATCACTGTCGGTCAAACCTTCATGACAAAAGGATTAGCACTGATCATGCAGTTACAGAGGTTTAAAAACAAAAACGTTATGAGACAGAAAAGGCCCTGCACACGTACAAGTACACACAGCAACACTCACCTTCTGTAGGCTGGTCGGGTTGAGTTGAGTTTTATCAATGATTTTTATTGCAACCTGTCGAGACGAAAAGAAATGAACCGTAATAATGTTATAATTCCAGACACAGAACGTTCAGTCTGCTGTTACAAACATAACAAAAACACAACGAGATATTTATATTTATTCCTGGACAATTTGTCCGAGTTGTCTCATTTTGTACAAACGATGCCGTAAAAACTAATCTATCCAGTTTAATGTTAATTAAAGCCTACAACAGAAAGAGACAATAGCAACGGCAAATTTTCCAGTCTAATCAACTAATCAACAATTGCTTTCTTCTCTAATTAATGTCATTATAAACGACTTTAGTGGGAGCTGCTAAGCAATGTGCTCTGGAGGCCAGTTCCTGGACTGTATAAACTCTGCAATATGAGAAAAAACAGTTTAATTAGAATTAGCCTGTGTCCTTGATTCACATGAAAATGAAACAAGCTAATTAAATCACATTGTAGTGAGCACAATGGTGTTTTAGATAAGCTGAAATCCAATAAACAAAACAAGGCTTGATTAGGGCTTAACAACATGTGTTGACCTGGTCAAACGCTGCGTCAGACCATGACTATAAACCACATTATAGGACTGTTTTCATGTAAGTGACAGCTCTCACATGATCAAGCCAGAATTTCTGCCAGCTAATGTAGGTCATGGTTTTATGAGAACGCAGGCAACAGTGTATTAAAACACAAAGACATACACATATGCAAATAAAAAACACGACTGTCTCTTCTAACAGGGATAAGGGCCTCGACTTTGCTCTGAGACAGGACAGGATAAGTTAAAGGTATTGGGTTAGAGAAGGTGTTGTGAACTTGTAGGAATTGCCCTTTAAAACTCCATATCTGGAGTTCTTAAACCCTGTAATTAACGATGTGTAGTCCCAGCGTGCATAGCTTTTGCTGACACTTCCTGCTCCAGTGCTTTTGCAGGAAACTATTCCCTACTTCCTTGTTCCCGTGAACTCACCTCTTGGCCGGTCAATATGTGCCGTGCCAGTTTGACCTTGGCAAAGTTGCCCTTGCCGATGGTTTTGAGTAGCCGGTAGTTTCCTATGTGCGGCTGCTCGTCTGAACACAAGGCGATGGAGTTCCGACATCGGGCGCCCAGCGAGCGGCTTGACCAGCCGGTACCCTTCTCTGAGCGGCTGGCCGACAGGGAGGTATGCTGAGGAGAGAGAGAGAGAGAGAGAGAGAGACCCACTGTCAGCATCGTTATTTTAGCTTTCATAGTTTTCTTACTGTTCTTCACACTGACAACGGCTTCCTTACTGAACTACAGCTGGTTTATAGACAACATTAAAAAAATGCTATCATTGTTACCAATCTGCATCGCACACTTACACACATGATTCAGACAGTTACACACCATTCAGACTAACTGCTTCGACAGAGTTGTATAACAACAGTAGTGCGACCAACAAACACCATGTGACACTACTGCCGAGCACCAGATACACACACATGAACAGAGAGAGTAACCCGGATGCTTCTTCATCTCACATGAACCCTCATAGTCTGCATTCCTCACATTCATTTGTGGCCATGAGGTCTCTGGTGTTAGACATGTGATGTCATGAGGAGTAACTCGTCTGTCCTCAACAACTAATACACACGACAACACACACTATACACATCTCTAACAACTGCAACGACAGACGTTCAGTCTGATCTGACCCGGACCTTTAAACCAGGTGAGGTCTGAGGTCTTGCCACATAAACATGAACCCATCTGCTCTCTCCACTGAGCGGAAACAGAAATATCCCACGGAAACAAACGAGCCTGAACTTTCCTACCATAGCGGGAATGACATGAGGAAATGGGAAAGAACAGGAAGATCAGAATCTTAACAGATGAACTTCAGTTTCCACCTACATTTTAAATGACTGCTTTAAATGGATCTTTGACATTTGACATTGACATTCTGGACATTCAACACATTTACATCTGACCTCAATCAATCTCTCCAGTCTCCATCTGCTTCAGCCTTATAAAGCAGCAGGTAAATAACATACCTGCACAATGCTCCTCACAGATGAGTTGATCTTATCCAGAAGACAAATACATGTAAAAACACACTGAGGGGAATTAGACTGCAGTACTGTGGTCTGAGAGAAACTGCACAGCACATCACAAGCCAGGGCTCTGTGGTATCATGATATGTGTAATGTGAGGACAGGAAGAATTGTAATTATGCGTTCTATCGTTTGTTTCATTCATCAGATCACTCTCCCCAGGCAATATTTTCCACTGTTTGTACAGAGCTCTGTGTTTTTCCACAAGACATGGATGCAAACAAGAACAGTAACATGAAGACGACACAAAGAGCCATGACGGAGAGTGAACGTGACCGTTTCACTGTGTCTCCCTGCTCCGTCCCACCATCCTGCAGGATGCTGAGAAGTTACACCTCCACCAAAACAGCAGAGAAACCTGACACTGAAAAGCCACACCAGCCACTGGAGCAGTGTTAAGAGTTTCTACAGGACTAATACGATAACCACACCAGAATATGCTGCTTGTCTGATTTCTTTTCTCCAGTTTTCACCTTCTCCTCACCCCTCCCCCATTTATTCACCCTTCTCCTCTCTCCCCCGCCCCCCCCCGCTCCTCTCCCATCCCCCAGACAAATCAATTTGGCTCCCATCTCTCCAGTCTGCTCTCCGGGCCTGGACCCGCCCTCTCTTTGTCTCGCACCACTATCTTTATTTTCAGCGACCTCACATCAATTTGAGCGTCATACCACTCTCCATCACCCCTCCCCCCATGATACACCCCCCCACCCCACACCCCACACCCCACATCCCCACATACTCCTTTCAAAGAGCCAAGTCCATCGATTCACCCACTCCTTCTGATTACCACGCAGTTTCATTCAGGGAGAGGCCTGTGTGTGTGTGCATGTGTGTGTGTGCGCATGGACAAAGTGTGATATGGTCTCTTGCAGACTGGGGCAGGCAGAAGTATTTGGGTGGGTACATACATGTATGGTGACATTTGGTATAGAAGATAGATGGAGAACTGGTGTGTGTGCATGTGTGTGTACGTGTGCATGAGTGTGTGTGTGTGAGGGGTGGAGTGGGGTGTGGGCTGTGTAATTTGCACATTCAGCAAACAAGCTGCACCTTGTCCCTGTGAACTGAAAGCAATTTAATTCTCTGAGCTGATGCCCTGAACCTTTTAGCGTCTTGTGCTGCGAGCGGCAGTTGGAGCCTGTGGGCCGATGGAAGAGATGCTAACACCTCCCATGCTGCTATAATGTTATTATTTATACCACTACAGCTCTCATTCAAGCCACTTTCCTTCTCAAACTAACCTTTAATTTTACAGAATCTAAAACATTCTGGATATATTCTTATATAAAATAACCTGGATGGATTTTTAAAAATTCATTATTATTCTAGTGAAATTCCAAATCCTGATCAATTTAAATATCCTCACTACATCACCATGACAAATGCATCTGTATTTATCTTAGACACATTTTCCGTTGTTAAAGCAAATAAATGTTCATACTATACAGTAAGGAAATATTTGTACAAGAGTGGAAAATATAAATACTGTACATATTTTTATCTCTCGAGTTTTATTCATTTGTGTTTCTGTAAACTATGAAAAAACCTGAAAATCTTAAAAATAAATCTGAAGTTGGGGCTTGTTATGTGACTTACTGTTTGTGCATCCTCCATAGTGTAAAGGAATACGGTCAATCATGTGTCGGCACTGTGGTGACGTGTGTCTGCGAGTCTGGCATTCCATCAGCTATTGTACAGAGGAGCAGTAATGTTCCATCTGCACTGATCTGCGTGGGCGTACAGCGGAATAACAATGCACACAAATGGATGAATGGAAACTCTGGTGAATCTTTGTACTCCACTGTGAAAATCTGCCTCATTCGAACATGAGGCTACATTATCTTCACGTTCCAGTGTCAACAGTGTCAACATCTTCTCTTCTTCTCTGCCACGTGTGAATATTTCCAAGCTACAAGGATGTTTTTTCTTGTCACTTGTATTTAGTGTATACAATATAGTCAGTATTAACAAATTATTGCTCAATCTGCGACTGGACTCATGTGTAACTGTGTAGAAGTTTGAGCTCCGTGCCGATGACACAACATGCAAATGTCCTCCCAGTTGTCGGTCCTCCCTTCGCCGCTGAAGGAGCGGCGAAGGGAGGACCGACAACTGCTACGTCAAGACTCGTGTGACGAACACCGACATGTTTCCAAACAGTAGCCCACACCCTGAGGGAGGTGTCTGTCTGCCTGTCTGTCTGCCTGCCTGTCTGACTGCTGCTGCCTAGATGGTCTGAGAGGGTGAGTGGTGGTTGGGAGCTGATGAGTAAAGACAGGATGTTTGACGTGTAACTTTGAACCATCTTCGGCTTCTGCTCACACACACACACACACACACACACACACACACGAGTTTCCCCTTCCTCTCTCTCTCTCTGCTGTGGCTTTTGGCCTCATGGCCTCAGACTTGTGTTTGTCACTGGCCCTGACACCAACACCAACAGACACACTGTCTCCAAAACAACACCTAACACAACAAACAGATAACACTGCTGGAAATATAAAAAGGAGGAGTTCAACCACAACACACATTCCTTCTGCATCTGTACCGTGTGTTCCAGTGTGGTAACGCACTGTCCAAAAAAAAGGAAATCCTGAAATGAAGGATGAAGCCAGTGTTCCATCAATCCTGTCTGAAGGGAAGGTCAGGAGATCAAAATTATCTCCTGTTCCCAAAGAGGAGTAGTGAAAATACACAGTTACAGTCCTATTTTGGTGTTGTTGAGTAACAAATATGATGAAAGCAAAGAAACAATTACAGGAATCTGAACGCAACAGCTGAAAAAGGTAAAAGGACTCTTCCTATAGTGCTGCTCTAAACGTACAGAACATAACATACTGACATTGTGATAAAGATCAAAACCAGCTGATTGACAGTCAGACGAGCGATTTCGGCTGTGAAACAACAGTAAATAATGCTGACCTGGAACTCTGTGCCTCTCGCCATCCTCCTCTATCCAGATCTATAGTCTCCACAGCCAAGTGCCAGGAAAGTAACTCCAGATACTAAATCCATCCAATGCTCCACACAGCAGATGATTAACAGTAACTCATATTAACTCCTCACGTCAGTCAAGCACAGCAGGAAGTTGCGTGAACTGAACCTGCGCCACTTCCTGTCTTGCAGCCAGAAATATCAATGTGATGACAGAAGGCGTGTCATATGTCGCGGTGCCACACTGGGCGAGTGTTTCCTGGCAGGCGTCACGAGGAAGAGAGGGATCGGCCAGAGTAACCATGTCATCAACATGACAGACAGATTGTGTGAGACTGATGGTGGAGAGACCAGGAAGCGTTTCATTCCAAATCACTGAGCATAGACTCAATGGAAAAACTGCGCACAGGCTTTTAGCTACTGAGCTGTAAAGATTTCCCTGACATGAATCCGTTTTTACCACCTCCCCAAAGAAATCCTGGATATTAGTCATATCTAGTCTGCATTGATTACAAGAAAAATACTTTAACTTACAAAAAACGTATAATAAAAAACATGGAAAGAAACATGATGATGGTGGCGGCCATAGCGAATCTCTGAGGCTTCGTTCCGCCCTCAGGAATGACCACATAAAACTGTGCCTGTGTATTTAAGACAAAATACTCATGTAATGAGTTTTCCATCAGCAGTGACACCACCATCATGTCTGGGTAAAAACCTTTTCTTCTTCTGTAATCACAGAGGCCACGTCGGTTCCTTTTTTTACTGGACAAACTTTGATGTAAACAACACAACAGCTGATTGAGGTTCTGGGAGTCATGTTGGTTCATATACTCGACTTTTCCACTTAGATCGGCTTCCTTCGACTCATCTGCTACACTGAAGTTGGTGTTTTTTTTTAACATGGTGCTGGAAAAGGTTTCCTGGGCCTCTCTCAAACACATAAACCCTCAGGTCATATAAAAAAAGGGTCACTGCCAGGGTCAGGCCGAGTGTTTCTTCCATGACTTCAATCATGGACATGTCTCCTCTGCTTATTATTATTAAATTATTCTGAACACTACAGAAGCTTGAACCTTTGTGGACAGTAATCACCCTGTGGACATAACACTATTCAGCATCCTGTTCACGACCTTCAAAATGTAAATGGTGATGCACAAACTAAAGGATATTACTTTTTTCACCATGGAGTTATTTACCTATCATAAAAACAGTAAGTAGATTCAAGAAAAATCAAAAACCAACACAACGTTCTGAGATTCTGTGAACAAATGACGACGGTAACGTCTTAATATTGTGAATAACAGCCGGAGGACGACACCCCGACACTGTGGGTTAAATCGACCTCCCGCCTCCAGTCTGACATTATCTGGCTCCAGTATGCAAAGTGTAACTCGATTCTTTAGTCGCAACAGTGCAGGACACACACACACACACACACACACACACACACACAGAACACAGTGATGCTGTCTGTTGGAGTCGGGAGACCTGCCACATTACTCAGCACATCATTCAGCACAGGGCTGTGATCTTCGGTCCAGACGGAGGACGGGTCAGATTTATTCTGTTTGGATCGACGGCGGTGGATTAAAGAGCTGAGTCACTCCTCACAGAGACACAGAGAGCGTTTGTCCTCCGCTTGCTAAACCCCGCTCTGACAATAACACAGACACACAATCGCGCAGGATGTAAACAGACGCACAGTTTAGCCGGTTCATCACAAGAATTTCCTTTGGGGATGAAAGCGAAAGTGATTCTGAGCCGAAATGCATCTTAAATAAAATGGTTCTGAAAAGAAACTACACTGATACATTATTCACATTTTGCTCTATATCCAAAAACGATTAATTTCACTGCAGAATATATGAACAGCAGCGAGCAACCACGTCCCACTCTGTTATTCTCCCAGACTCGCAGAGGTTATTTCTGGCCCGGTCTGCCACTTCAGTCTGACCCAAAACAACAGTGTCCGCACTGCCTCTCATAAGAATGACTTTTCTTCCTCGTGTCAAAAGCCATTTTTCTGAAACGACAAAACAACTGTGGACGTTAACAACCGTCTCTCCTCCGAAAGGACACAACCGGCTCAATGAGTCCTTCACCTTCAGGAAGCAGGATTAGAGCTTTTCCTGGTAGAAACACAGACTTTCACGCCTGCATGCTCCTTTACCTGGTTTAAAATAAAAATATTAAGGGCAGTTAGTTGTGATGTGAGGTGCATACAATGTATAAAAAATCTATCTACCATTACCTGTGTAAACAAAGCAAACATGTCCAAAAATTAAATGACTGTGTAAGAAAATAAATATTTCAGGCTTCTTGTTTCTGCTTGTTTCTGCTTGTTTCCGCGTTTTCTGGTGTGACATCTTTATCTACAGCTTAGAATGAAGATGAAGCGTCGAGTACAACAGGCTGACTGTGACATGGTGTGTGTCTGTGAGATAATACATTTATCTGCGTGTGTGTGTGTGTGTGTGTGTGTGTGTGTGAACACACATTCTTCACATGGTAGCCTGATCTGCAGAAAATGCCACCTGCTTTGTACTGGTTGTTCGCTAACCACTAAACTAGAGTTACACAATAGCTACCAGAAGAGAACAATTTGTTTTGACAAAGAGCCATGACAGTGGTATTAGGATTATGTAACGTTTAATGAATAATGCTCTGAATGGAACCATATTTAAAGTTGCACCGGACACTGGGTTTCATTTCACTCACTCCTGCCACATCGGCCTTATTCAACGTTCAACATGTTCAAGAACATCTGATACGTCTCCATCGAAACAAAACGTACGCGACAGATTGACAGATTTCAGAACGTGTGACGCATGAAACAACAATGGCGCAATAATTCCATGACAATGCATTTAAATGGGACTCGTCTGAGTTGGGATAGAAAGGACTTTAATTTCCCTTTAAAAACCTGCAGATTTACAGAAAAGCCTACAAAATCTCTTAAGCTCTTTTCCCTGCGCTGCCCAGATTCACATTCACACCTGCATACTTTCACATCTGCCACAGTGTGAACGTGCAGGTCCATGACGAGAGTCACCGGACAAACCAGGAGCTCAGTACCTTGCTCATGGGCACAGCGGTCGAAGCAGTTAAGGATAAACAGATGGCCATCTCTCGGGCTCAAACAGGAAGTCTCCCTGTCACTGGCCCCTCTCCTCCGAGCCCGGGGCAACGACTTCACTCATAACGCAACAACAAAACGAAAAAACTGTTCTGCTGCTTTGAGCTGTGTGAGTATTCAAATCCAAACATGTCAGTGAGGCCCTGTGAACAGCAGAGGTCATCTGATATGACCCCACCTTGTTTTATACCAGTCACACAAGCCTCTGCAGGCCGCGTCATTCAAACCTGTAACCTGTGTACGAGTGTATCTGTTGTGTTTCTGCGTGAGGTGAACGGCGCTGGGGCGTCGGAGGTGGGCGCCGGCGGTCGGGAAACATGTCAGGGCAACGCGTTTGTGTGTCTTCCGCTTGTCCACGACACACAAAAGCCGTGCTCTGCCCTGCGGTGGCACACTGAAAGACATTTTGGCCTTTTATTGGAACACACAGCTGTACGTGTACGCACACGCACACACACACCTACTCTGACTTCCTCTCCTTTCTCATACACAGATAAAAACCTCATGATCAGCCCCAAGCAAAACAGCGCGTCCATTCCCACAGTACAGCAACACAAAGCACAGACACACACCGTCACCGTTTATTGTCCTCCTGAGGACATCCACTGACTGAATTCCATCACCACGCTGACCTACACTGGACTCCATACGCTGAGACTATAACTATAAGTGACAAAACGTCCACACTGTCCCCATTCTGCTGACAAACACTCGCGGGCCTGTTGCAGATGCAGGTTTAGCAGGTTCGGTAAAGTCGACTGCGTTTGCATGGGAACACTGATACTGACACAACCCCACAAACAAAACAAAAGAAGATGTATGAAATGTCTTGTTGCACCACTAAAACAATGGTTTCAGTTTATCAACGGGAGCTTTATGCTCCATCTGATCCTCGGATTCTCAACGTTCTGCATGAGGCAATTGCATTCCCACACCGCAGGAGGTTATAGAACAGAGGACATAACAGCAGAGACATATATAAATTAAAAATAATCATGTTAGGTTTCATGTCAAACACTTGGATTTCTCTCCTGACTTCTCTCCAGTGAATCCGCCAATTAAAACCTGCCACAATCTGTGCCGTTCAAGGTCCAGGTCAAGAATCACAGACCCCAACTGTGTCCGATTAGACAAATGGCACTGAGCAGAACTGTTTCTGACGACGCCAGTGACATAACGACACATCGCTCTAGCTGAGTAAAAGTGTAAGATATGTTTAAAGGGAAGAAAATGCACTAAGATCAGTAGTGGGCAACTTTATTTTAACATGCACATTTTAATACTGCTTATGAATGGGATGGAAGAAAGAATCATACGATTATTTTGACAGATCTTCCAACATGAGTCACCATTAATTGGGAGTTTTCCATATTGTCCATACTGTGAATATTGTCCAGGTCAGAAACACAGGGTGACAGGGACACGGGTCCGTGAGGAAGGGGGGAGGGGGGTGGACGACCCCGTACTGTTGCCATGGTGAGGTTGCTAACAAGAGTAGCTTGCGAGTACAGCGATGCCTCTGCTGCTGCCTAGATTACAGCCAAACAGTGACTCGTCATTACAGATGAATCCTCTACATGCTGGGACACCTGTGTTGTATGACTCATCATAAGGAGGCGGGACTAACATATAACCATATATGTTGCGCGAAAACTGCTGATTTCACCATTCTGGCATTTAGATGTAATATCTCAGTGAGTCTGAAGAAGGAAGAGAGCAGAAGAATGCTTCCTACAAGTGTCGGCACGATGACTTGCAGGATCATTTCACTGATGCTGCTGTCAGGGATCTGCCATTCCTAAGACTGGTACACAATCACCAGTGACATGTAAACAAACAACACACTCCATCCAGCACTGACTGGGAGCCACAAACGACACGGAGAGTTATTTCTCCCAACATTATGTGACCAACAAGAGAATGGGCAGAAAGCACACACACACACACACACACACACACACACACACACACATATATATATTATGAAGGTATTATAGAGTTTTTATGTTGTTATTGTTATGACCGAGCTTCTGATTATTACTCTGCATGTAAACAGCAGCATCACTTTCTGACCTCTACGTCTGGGTGTGGCCACACAAAAACTGCCCGAACACACAACAACCACGCACACTATGAAAATATCCAACACCTCTTCGATTCTACCACCTTCACAAGTGTAATAAACGCCCCGATGTCACAATCCACAGTGAGTCTGAGGAGACATCACACAGCAGCTTGTGTAGGGGCCATGGTGCGAAATGGAGCTCAGCTCTTTCTGACGACTGCTGATCAAAACTTTCATTACAGCCAGGGACCAAAAACTACATCTCATTCATATTAGTCATTTGGTTTGAGTCTCCCTCCCTAACTATGGCGGAGGTTCAACAGTGGGTGAAAGGTCAATGTGAACACTACGGTGAGAGTTACTATGGGCATGATTTAATGTGCAGAGTATGTAAACAGCAGACATATAGGGATCGGTGAAGGGACAGCGTGCTCTTTACATAGCCTTTAACAAATGAAGGAAGGAGTCTGTGTTGTCAGCTGCTGGCTGGGGCAGGAACAGGAAGTAGCTACTGCTGAGAGCTTCATATCGAGAAGGACTCTGGGTTGTAGGTGTCCTCGAGCTGAAGCGTTATTTCAACCAAAAGACAACTGGTGTCAGGGAATATGTGGGGAATATTAATGTATGAACAGTTACAGTCCTGTCTCCAAACCCAGACACAGGACACAGGACAGACACAGGACAGACAGAGGACAGACACAGGACAGACAGAGGACAGACAGAGGACAGGCTGACACAGCAGATTTCACAACACTGTGCTGTCAGTTTCATCAGAGCAGTGAAGCTGGACAGGTCAGAGTGGGTGACGGGAGATGGAGGGTCAGAGCTGGAGGTGTGGGTGTGTGTGTGGGTGTGTGTGTGTGTGTGTGGAGGGGTGTGTGTGGGGTGTGTGTGTGTGTGTGGGGGGGTGGCCTTGTGTCAGAAGCATTAGTGATTGATCAGCTGGAGGGGAAGACTAACAGGCTCAGTGGAGGTGGAGTTGTTTTTTTTTAATTGATTACATTTGTGCATTTGCATGTGTGTGATCAATATAACAATCAGGACTCTGCACCCAGACCCCCCCCCCTCCCCCATCACCACC
>JAFBJQ010009994.1:2118-13788 GCA_016785345.1 Trinectes maculatus | reverse complement strand
GCAAATTTACATGTTTGCATATTGTCTCCACGACAAAACCCCGACAAAACGTTCTGCACCGACAAAGACACCTGCACCACGGCCTTAAGTAGAAGAAGACGCTACAGCGGAGCGGAGTCAGCACGAAGAGGCACAGTCAGAGGAACTGTGAAATACGCCTCAGTCACAATGTGTCCAACCGCGTAGGTTGATTATTAAAATGATTATTTTACAGTATTTCTAAAAACTATCATAGTTATTTGTTAGAAAACGCTTCTATTTTTATTTCTTAAACAAATTCTTGGGCCTGAAAACAGGTTTTGATCTTTGGTTTCGTTCTATAGCACTGTATAATAATTGTAAAAAATAAAGCTGACTACTTTGCGGATTTCGCCTATCACGGGTCCTTTTTGGAACGTAACCCCCGCGATAAACAAGGGTTCACTGTACTAGAAAATTTATCTTAGAAATTTTGAGCGGTCCTGCTGCTGCTGCCCGATTCACACACACCACACACACCACACATGCCACACACGCCACACACACACGCCACTGCCACACATGAATCAAAACATACTCATGTGGACAGAGACGGGGAGAGAAGACAGAGAAAGGGGGGGGGGATAGTGAGAGGCAGAGAGAGACGGGGGGCAAGAGAGAGAGAGAGGGAGGGAGTGAGAGACAGAGAGGGAGAGAGAGAATTCCAAGTGGACGCAGGAGATCAGCAGATGTCTAATGTTGTACCTGGACCATAAACGCATCTTCTGCCAGGTCAAGCTTCATCAACTACAGTCAGTTATTGTTGACTGTCCAGTCAAGCTCTGTGTATGGTCCAGTAAATGATTCTGACTATTAAATGCTGTGTCGAGAAGCTCCTGCTGCTACTGTGTGTGTGTGTGTGTCCTATTGGTCCAAACAGAGAGTGAAGACTGCATGTCCTCATGGAGACACAGTTTATAAGCCACAGTGAGAGACAGCAGCTGTGTTCTAATCATAATTGCACTCTGACACAGAGAAATGGCCCTGATCGCTGTCCCCGATCTACGCCTTATAACTGCTAAACTATAGGTGCTATCGATTAACCGTGTGTGTGTGTGTGTGTGTGTGTGTATGTGTGTGCGCACGTGTGTGAGACACTAAGATTGAGTGTCACTGTGTCATGATTGTGTATGTGTCTTCATATCTGCTACTTATTGTGTCTGAATTGTGTCTGTGCGTGTACATGTGTGTTGACACACAAGCACATGAGTGTACGAATGCACGCGTGTGTATCTGTGTGTCAGTCTAAGTTTGTGTCCCATCAGTCCAAAAAGACAGGGAAGAATCACCTCTGTCCATATATTTTTGTCCATGTGCTTATATAGCCATAGTATACAAGTCACTGTGTGTGTGTGTGTGTGTGTGTGTGTGTGTGTGTGCGTGTGTGTGTGTGTGCGCGCGTGTGAATGTGTGTGCAGACACACATGCAAATGCGCACATGTGCCTGTGTCTGTGCATCCGTGTGAGTTTGTGTCCCATCAGTCCAAACAGACACAGTACAGAAGCCACACTGTGGAGAATGTGCTGCTGGGCAACAGCCGTCGTCATGGAGACGGCAAAAAGAGGCAAACAGCAGCTGATTTCTCAGAAAAATGGCCTGATCGCTGTCCCGGATCTACGCCTTATAAATGCTAAACCGTAGGTGCTATCGATAAACCGAGCACACCGTGAGCGTTCTGAGAACCAGACGAACAAAATGATGTAATTTGGTGTATATCTTTAAAAATGTGGCCACAGGAGCGAGAGAAAAAGTGTGTGAATGTGAGATTTCTCAGAATCTGCAGAGCTCATTTAACATTGGAGCCTATGAGGAGAATCAGTGGAATGCCTGTCGCTCCAGGCCTCGCTGAGCCTAAACGATAAGTATCACCACTTCCAAAGTAACATTGTGAGAATCCTGACAAGATTTCCTCCGTTTTGATGTATTTTTTGTCTATGTGGAGCAAACATGGTCCGAGTTACGGCGATTTGTTCGTGAAATTTCTTTCTTTTTCCTCCAGCCTCTCTCCACTCTAGCTGGGAGGCAAACAGAGGAGCCCGCGCCATACACACACAAGTAAAACGGAAAAAAGGCGGGAAAATACCACTTTTTTTAAACAAAAATAATACACAAACCGTGTCACATATCCCAACAATCTTTCACACATGTGGAGACCACGGTTTTGTCTCTGTTTTACAGTTTTAAGCAAGTTTCTAGGTGGAGGCATTGCGACGCTACAAGGCGTCGCAATGCCTAAAAAGGCCTCAAACTTAAGCCTTTTTTTGCTCTCGCTCACCTTCGATTTTAATTCATTTCTATCTTGGTCGCCCATCAGGTTTTTTGCGATTTACGGGAAAACCGTTGCGCGCATCGGTACCAAAAGTCATAGCACATGATTCCTGATAATTCTGGTCTTTTGATATAGGTTCTGTAGACGTCGTCTCAAAGCTGTAGGACTAGTTACGCGCCAAACTTTTTTTTACAGAATAGTAATAGCTTTTCTAGCTTTTCTAGCTCCTGCTGTACAAAGTACACCAGGAAGCGCTAAGTAATCCCTATAAGTAAGGCTGAGGCTAAGATATATATAAAGAGTCATTTTAAATTGGTATGGCAGGAATACTGGGATGATAATGAAAAAGGCCGGCATCTTTACAACATACAAAAACAGGTGGGCAAAGGAAGAACGGAAGGCAGGAACAGAAAACAGTAAGTCATGGTAACCCGTCTAAGAATTGGTCACACAGGACTTAATGCTACATTAAAAATAATAGGCAAGCACCAAATGGGTAACTGTGATCACTGTGGCAAACCAGAAACAGTAAACAATGTATTGCTCCACTGCAAACAGTATGGCAGAGAAAAGAATAACCTCTTTCAGTCGCTGAAAATTGTCGCAATAATTTAAACCTGTCTGACATCTTAGGCAATACTAACCATACTCATGACTCTATAATCAAATTTTTGAAAGAGACTGGGTTAGCCCATATGGAAGCCCATTTCCGCCACTTGATAAAAAAAAGAAGATAAACTAACTCATAATTATGAGATAAAAGAGTCGAAATTATGAGATTAAAAGTCATAATTATGAGATAAAAAGTCGAAATTATGAGATTAAAAAATCGAAATTATGAGATAAAAAAGTTGAAATTATGAGATAAAAAGTCAAAATTATGAGATAAAAAAGTCGCAATTATGAGATAAAAAGTTGAAATTATGAGATAAAAAAAAAGATCTGAGGTCAAGAAACAGACTGCGAAGGCATGTTTACCACAGCTGTGGTCCAAACTATGTGTGGCACATTGATGGCTATGACAAGCTGAAGCCATTTGGAACTGCAATCAGTGGATGCATTGATGGATTTTCCAGGAAGATGTTATGGCTGGAAGCTTACAAAACAAACAGCGACCCTAAGATCATTGTTGGCTACTTTATGGATGCTGTGATAAGTTCTGGTGGGTGCCCTGCCAGACTCAGGCTTGATTTAGGAACAGAAAATGGCCATATGGCTGAAATCCAGCGGTTTTTTGCATTTTTCTGAGAACCAAGCTGAAACAGACAGTGTAACCTTTCGTCCAAGCACTGGAAACCAGCGAATTGAATGATGGTGGCTGATCTTGCGAAGTGAGTGTGTCCAGTTTTGGAAGGACCTTTTTGATAAACTGAGAGAAGATGGCTACTTTTCAGACAACTTTTTGGACAAGTCCTTGATCCAGTTTTGCTTTCTTCAAACAATACAGGTAATTGACATAAGATAAATGATGACCCCAAACGACCATGTGTAACAACCTCAGTGCCTGTGCAGAGAATAAATAATACCCATGTATTGTTTCTGGATGTGCTATGGTATACATTTTGCATCATTTCCTGTTGCTGTGTTACTGGTAGTGATAGAGGGATTGTGATGCTCCCACTCATCCTTGTAAATTACTGTTACATTCTTCATTACTGCAGCTAATTTCCTGCTTTACACTGAAGCATATACTGGTCTTACTGAAGCGCACAAGTGCGCTATTCAACATTAGTTGCACGGGTATTTCACAGGTATTAATATTATGTGCACTGCCAACCTGCCATATTACAACAAGAAAACAAAGCTTTAAATGAAGCAAATCATGTGCCAGGGATAACAATCCTCAATATTTTTACACACTCTGTCTGACTGAATATCATTTGCCTCCTAGGAAGAACTTAATGAGGTTGTATTGACTTGGAACGACCACCGAGTCCGTGAGGTCCACAACTCACGATCACCTCATGGACGTCCCTCCATATTGCATGCAGTCCCTCACCTGTATGGAGGCAGAGATTGTTCACCATGTGGACCTGGCGAAGGTTAATGTCTGCCTTGAAGAGTGTTTGTTCAAAGATTTCCCATGTGATGAAGATGTGTTCCATATCTGTGTGGACCTGATGTCAGAGCAAAATCTGATACTAACAAATGTTTGAAACAGTTAACCTGTATATTGAACTCAGACAGCTGATATCCAATGAACTAGATGTAGATCCTTAACTTACCTGGGCCTGTGTCGCATTTTAAATTTTGTTTCATTCCAGGATAAATTGAAACTTGCACACTGAGTGAGATTTGTCATATATTCACACATATTTTAACCTGTGATTGAGATAATTATAATTATAGCTATTTTAGAGACATTAAAGATGTACCAAAGATATTTAGTTCTCTCTGAAAAAAATTATGAACAGACAAAGGACTGTGTTGTTTTTACACTGACTATAAAAAATGCAAAATCTCTCACATGTGTTAAATGAACTTTTTATTCAAATAGATACAAAACTGCACTTGCTTTTGTTTTAAATGCATTCAGCTTGCTTAAGTAGGGAGCCATAAATAATAATCCATCTGTCTTTTGGTACATAACATCAACAGAGCATGTTGTGCTTGAAATATGAAAAAAAAGGACATTATAACCAGATAAGATTACTATGCGATGTGAGAGAAGAGTGAACTTTGTGAACACATAGTTTAAAACGTAGACTCAAATTTAATATTTCTCTCATCCTAAATTAACATTCAACATTACAAGATGTGATTTGTTTAATAACTACAACATTATCTTCTCAGAAATAATACATTTGGACTCAACTAGTCTTTTTGACACTGATTGAGGACACTATATTGAGGACGACTTTACTACTACGTTAAAAGTGGCTTACAACAAATAAAATACATAATTTGCCTGCTGATTCACATGAGACTTTAAGCAAGCTCATCTGTGAAAGAATTTTCAGCAACTCTGGCGTAGAAAGAACAAAACTGAGGTGGCTGAGGTGGCAACTTTCATTTTACAGCAACTGGAAACATCTGGTCAGTGTCATGGTTACAGATGGATGAACAAAAACGTTGGTTACATCGAATTGTAACTGACCCAGAAACTGGTGGCTAGTGGATGCCCTGCTAGACTCAGACTTGAAAGTTGTAGATAAATTCCCTAATTTTTTCTCTCCCAAATTCCTCAGCATTACTAGATGTGATTATGACACTTTGCTGTCCAAAATACCTCATTGGTTATTTGTGAGGTCTAACAATATAAACCATCAATCTTACTTCTTAAACCAATGTGTTCTGAAACTGAAAACAATGTTTAACCAAAAAAAGTGTCAAAAACCAGCAGAAAATATGAGGACTGCATGTTAAAGCTGTGACACTCACTAATATTAAAAAAGGTAGCTGTAAGTCAAAACTCTGAAAAAAGAAAAATCCTGAACATGAACCTGTGATGGCAGGCCAAGTTCCAGTTGGCTGAAATCTTTGCATCTTAGACAATGTCCATTACCAACACGTTGCTTTCCAAGACTTCATTTCGTTCATTTCATATCGAAAATCTGGGTAGTTGTCTTAACTGACTGGCAACTCCAAGTAACAGCCACATGTATGAGCAACAGGTCTTCTTTGAAATCCCTGAATTGGTGTGAAGCTGACAGTGATGCGCTTTCCTGTGAATAAGTCTGATCCAGTGCAAAATCTGAGGAATAAGGAGAGGTGCTGGGTGTCTGACTCTCTAAGGTATGCACTTACATACTTGACTGCTTGTTTCTCCTGGGCATTCTGGGTACTGGGGTAAATAATAGACCTCATAATCTTCTTTGATGTTGGTTGTAGCTCTTCATAGACTGCTGAGATTCCTTTCAGCTCTGATCTAACATGTGCAAGTGTGTTGCTCCGTCGTTCAATCACAAAAGCGGGCTCTTTAATCAGTTTTTGGTGAGCAAGCTCCCTCAAGATTTGTTCAATATTATCAGCTGTTGGAAGCCTCCAGCAGTTGTGAATGTCCATAATTTCCAACAATTCTTCCTGGTCAACACATTCAAAATCTGAGTGACAAGATTCAAAAATCACTCGCTCAGACTCTGATACTTGAAAAAGCTGTCCACAAAGCTACTCTCCACAAAGCCCAAAACAGCTTGCTCCAGAAGTACGGGTGCAAGTTTTACAGGAAGGTATTTCTCCTTTTGCCAGCCAAATGTGATTATTTGGCCTACACTTTCCCATTCTTGTTTACCAAAATCATGACGTAGGTATGGCACTTTGAATCCATTTCCCATGGTGCACTGCTCATAGAAGTCATTCCAAAATTCTGACAGTACATCCCTCAAAACACCTCCATCATGTACAGCCTTTTCAAGCTTTCCATCAGGAAGAATAATTTGAAAGTGAATGTCACACTCCATGATACTTTCCTCCGAAAAAACTTGAATAAGTTCTTTTAGAATCTGTCCACGATGAAGAGCAACAGTTTTTTTCTGTCTTTCTCTCTGATTGCCATGTTCCTGCAACATACAGTATCTGTAGGTGGTGGCAAAGGTGTTTCAAAAGATAGTTCCTTAGAGAAAGACAAGGTATCTTCAAGACTCGAGTATTCCATCTCAGCGATGCTTTCTGTGTGGAAATTTATAATGCCACTATCCTCGAAAGCATCCATGTGAACTAATGTTTCATGTTCAGTAGACCCGCATGCATCAGTTAGGTCGACTGTGGTGTAAACACCATCACTGCTTGCATTTGCAAGTACTGTGCTGCTTCTAACATAGATGACATCTGAAGTATTCATCTCCACAGTGTTTGTTGCAGTGCCTGGAGTGTGGTGATCGGTCTCATGTCTGTCACGTGTCTTGTCACCTTCTTGTGCTGTTGCATCACTATTCTCCTCCTCCACAGTTATGGCACTGGTGATGTCTCTCTTCTTGGTTGTTAAATAGAAACGTAACAGCGGTAACTTTGTCTTTTCATACAGTTCCCCCAACTTTCATACTTCCCACTAATGGATGCTGCTGATAGTCAGTTAAATCTATGTCAAAATCAGAAAGACTCCCCTCTGCATTTTTTCCATCTGGAAAAAAACAACTGCACAGCCTTTTCAATCAGGTTCTGTTTTTTACTGTCCTTTGGCACACTCTCTTTTCTGGTTCCTCCACCCTTTCTTGTGCGGACCTGCACAAAGTCCCCGTCTCTGGAATGCAGCCATCCCAGTTCTATTTTTCTCTGATTCTTCTGAGCATTCTTTGAAACGGTTTGATGCTCTCTCTCAAGTACATTATGCCCTCTGAGCTTTCCTCGAAGTTGCTCAAAGATTTTTGACTTGCGATTACTGGGTTCTTTTTCCTTCCGTCTGCAGTATCCAAAAACAGCCAATCGATCACCATAAGATGGCAGATACTCTCTCAGCTGGTCATCTGTCATGAGGTGTATGAGTAGATAGTCAATCTAAAATTAAGAAATATTTCATGAAATCATAGGTCAGTTGCATTAAATTATAACAGTGAGCTACCTGCATATATAGCACCAGATATTAGCTCTTTCAAACTTTGTTTTTTTTATTGTGTGATTTTTCAAAATTATGCATTTCCTATACTAACCACGTTCTCCTGCTCCATTCGCTGTATGACTTCCTCAGGCACATGTCGTGACCGTAAGTAGTCACTTAGCTCATCCATCCTGTGACAGTTCAGAAAACCTCTGCAACTCTGTTGAATAAAATTAAATCTTAAATGTGACATCAAATAAATAAATAATAATCTATTGATTTTCACAAAGTCTTTGATGTTTATGGATTTGGTATCCTTGCATCTTCATAGTTATTCCATGTTTAAATAAGACCAAACCTTTCACTATACACTAAGAAGAAAATGAGCAATGTTTTCTTTAAATATCTAAACTCAGTCTCTTGGTTTTCAGATGTTTTTAAACTGCCCTCTGATATTGCCACAGTTTCAATACTTAGTAAGTTAATAATCACTCAATTTGATGGAATAGTGAAGAAGCTTATGACAACACTGGATGATCTAGTATGGGAAGCAACTGTAGTTGTAGTTTATAGTTTGTAGTTTATAATAAATTGTTCGGCTGGATGCTGACTCAGTTATCAATAAAATACAGGGGGCATGTTAGTACAATTGACTTGTTTAATAGTGATATTTTTTGTAAAAATTAAAAATGGTTAAATATGCCATTGTGGCAAATGAGGAAAACTCCGAGTTTGGGTGAATCAAAACAGCGTTTACTCGGAACAGAGTACAGAATAGAATCAACATGGCGGTAGGCACCAAAACTATATCTCGCCAGAGCTGACCCGGGCTCAGAAACAAATTGAGGACCTCTGTCAGAGGTGATGTCCGACGGCGTGCCAAAATGCGCAACCCACGCTGAAAGAAACGCACGTGCCACATCCGCGGATGTTGTGGAGGACAGAGGAACCGCCTCTGGCCACCTGGTGGTGCGATCCACCATAGTTAACAGGTGTGTAAAACCCTGAGAGTGAGGCAAGGGACCCATGAGGTCCACATGCACGTGGTCGAAACGCCTGGCCGGGATTGGAAACGGTTCAAGGGGCGATTTAGTGTGCTGGTGCACCTTGGCGCGCTGACAAGCCACACAGGCAGCGGCCCACGCCTTGACCTCCTTGCGGAGGCCAGGCCAGACAAACTTAGACCCTACCAGCTTCACAGACGCCCGGACCCCCGGGTGTGAGAGGGAGTGAACAGAGTCGAAAACTCGACGCTGCCATGCAACCGGCACAACAGGGCGGGTGCGGCCCGTGGAGACGTTGCAAAGTAGGGCAGGGCCCCCTTCCTGCACTACAACCTCCTCGAGCCTCAGGCCCGTACCGGGGTTCGAGGGGCGATTTAGTGTGCTGGTGCACCTTGGCGTGCTGACAAGCCACACAGGCAGCGGCCCACGCCTTGACCTCCTTGCGGAGGCCAGGCCAGACAAACTTAGACCCTACCAGCTTCACAGATGCCCGGACCCCCGGGTGTGAGAGGGAGTGAACAGAGTCGAAAACTCGACGGCGCCATGCAACCGGCACAACAGGGCGGGTGCGGCCCGTGGAGACGTTGCAAAGTAGGGCAGGGCCCCCTTCCTGCACTACAGCCTCCTCGAGCTTCAGGCCCGTACCGGCGGACTTAAGGGCCACGTTGTCCAGATCACCGGGCTGGTCGGCAGCCATGGCTGCAAAATCTATCCCGAGGTGCACAGGACAAACCAACGCATGTGACAGACAGTCGGCCACGGAGTTGTCTTTTCCAGCCACATGCTGAATGTCTGTCGTGAACTCGGAGATGGCAGCCAAGTGGCGTTGCTGGTTCAGTCACTTTGGACATAGCAAACGTCAGGGGCTTATGGTCGACATAGGCGGTGAAGGAGCGGCCCTCCAGCAGGAAACAGAAGTGACGCGTCGCTAAGTATAACGCCAGCAACTCTCGGTCAAACACGCTGTACTTGCGCTCGTTGTCTCGCAGTTTACGGCTAAAGAACGCTAAGGGCTGCCATGTCCCCGCCACCTGCTGCTCGACCACCGCCCCTACCGCCACATCTGATGCGTCGGTTGTCAGGGCAATGGGAGCCTTGGGCACGGGATGTGCCAAGAGCGCCGCCGTAGCCAGAGCAGACTTAGCCCCGTCAAAAGCCTGGATCCGTTCTGGGGTCCAGTCGACCTGGTCACTGGCTTTACGCAGCCACAGGGCCTCGTAAAGTGGCCGCAGGAGGTGGGCTGCGCGAGGGAGGAAACGGTTGTAAAAATTCACCATGCCCAGAAACTCCTGCAAAGCCTTAACAGAGGCGGGGCAGGGAAAATCTGCCACTGCCTGCACCTTTGAAGCTAACGGAACCGCACCTTGTGCTGAAATGCGGTGGCCCAAAAAGTCTATCACCGTCAGACCGAACTGCCACTTCTCCAGGTTCACAATCAGGCCGTGTTTGTCCAGGCGCTGAAACACCAGTTTAAGGTGGGAGAGGTGTTCGTCTGCTGATGGGCTGGCCACCAAGATGTCGTCCAAGTAGACGAACACAAACGTGAGGTCCTGCAAAACCGAGTCCATCAACCGCTGAAAAGTTTGTGCCGCACCTTTAAGGCCGAAAGGCATGCGCAAGAACTCAAAGAGTCCGAACGGGATAATCACCGCCGTCTTAGGCACATCCTCTGCGTGCACGGGGACCTGATGATAACCGCGCACAAGGTCCACCTTAGAAAATACTGTTGTACCCGCAAGGTGAACGGAAAAATCCTGAATGTGCGGGATGGGGTAACGGTCATGTGCGGTGATATTGTTTAAACGGCGAAAATCACCACACGGCCACCACGACCCATCCGCCTTGGGCACCATGTGTAGCGGCGAGGCCCACGGGCTGTTTGAACATCTAACGATCCCTAAACGCTCCATGGTAGCGAACTCCTCTTTGTGTAATAGCCAACTTGACGGCGTCGAGGCGCCATGCGCGCGAAAACAGGCGGACCCGAGGTAGGAATGAAGTGCTCGACACTGTGCCTAGTGACCGCGGTGGAGAAAGCGGGAGTGGTGAGCGATGGAAAATCTAACAACAGACGCTGGAAAACGCTGCTCGAAGCGGAGAAGTTAGCATGTGTGAGCGGCCCAGATCCCCCGGTCTGACATGGGAAGGTGGCAAAAGACACTGCGTCAATCAAATGGCGGTTAGCGACATCTACTAACAAACCATTAGCACACAGGAAATCTGCGGCTATTATGGGAACTGTAATGGAGGCGATAACAAAGTCCCATGTAAAACTGCGTCCGCTGAAACAAACAGTCACTGATTTTGTACCAAATGTCCCGATGGAGGATCCATTCGCGGCACTAATGCCAGGTCCGAGTCAGCTGGAGGGAGGAGGCTCTTCTGTGAGCCGGAGTCCACAAGGAACCGTCTTCCCGACAGGGAGTCCTTGACAAACAGCAGCTCCTCTCGTTCACCAGCGCCCACAGCTGCTACTGAGCGCCGGTGCCGGCGTTTCCCGACCCCACAGATTGCACAAGGAGGGACGCAGCGCCGAGCCTTGCTGCCAAAACGCCGGTGGAAGAAACACAGGTCGCCGCTGCGCTGCTTCCGGGTAGAGACTCCAGCCATGATCACCGTGTCCGCGTCCTCCATGGTCGGCTGCAGGGAATCCGATGCCACACTCTGCACGGAGAAGCGTCTGGTGGCCAGCAGGACCCGATCCGCCTCCTCAGCCAAACCGCGGTAGTCGCCAGCAGCCAGGCACAAGGAGTTGGCCAAAGCAGCGCGCACCGGGGACGGAAGCTGGCGCAGGAACAGGTGCGGGAACAGGAAACCACCTTCATCGGAGCCCAGCAATGACAGCATATTGTCCATAAAATCCACCACTGAACCGTCGCCGACACCGGGCAGGGAAAGCAGTTTG
>JAFBJQ010009944.1:94674-104504 GCA_016785345.1 Trinectes maculatus | reverse complement strand
AAAACAAAGCTCCCGCGTGCGCAATTTGCATCGTGTTTGGTCACAGGACGCGGAAGAGGAGAATTGGGGGTAGGGATGGGGGGTGGGTAGGGGCATAGACTCCTCTGTTTGTGCCAAATATGTAGCGCAGAGTAAATCCACATCAACTCACTCCATTCACCTTTTTTTTTTTTTGGTAGTTGTCTCCCCGGCCTGGCGTCAGTAGACGCAGCTCTCTGGAGGTCGTGGAGATAGTGGGCGAGTCTGGTTCTCTGAAGCCTGAATCGCCCCCCTGTTTTTCGGGTAAATGCTGCTTGTTTGTGTAAACACGAGGAGCGACTGTCTGTCAGTTCAGCCCATTCTCCTGCACTACATCCCTGGTTGGCTCGTTATTGGCAGCGCTTTGACGTCTCCTGCTCTCTCTCTCTCTCCTGTAGGACATGACGGGGACGCAGTTTCCACCCTGCAACGCCAAAACTCCGCTCAATGCGAGGGGAGCCCGAAGTTCATAAAAGGGGATTATTTGCATCTGGGCGCCTGAGACCCTCGGTGCCTGCGGATTTTACTTTGGATTTGGGATTTATCGGTTCTCGCTGGGATGGAAAGCCGAGAGTTCGCTCCTCCGCACCACCTCCTGACGGAGCGGAGCGCGCTGGTTCACAGCGCCGCGTCTCGGATGGCGCAAGGCGGCCACGGCTCCGTGCAGCACCCCGCTCACTTCCAGCCCGGGAAATACTTCTCATCCCACCTCTCCATGGCTCCGCACTCAGGTCAGTGGTGAATGCAGCTCTTGTCTGGTGTATGAATGACAAGTGTGGGTTGAACACCATCAGTTACTGTCTTTTGTCTGAAGCATATGTTCTCCATATTGCAAACTTGGGAAGCCTTGAAGCTCTTGTGGACCAGCTAGAATTTACTGTGAGAGGAAATTACTCAGACTTTGTGGGCATTTGGAGATTAGCGAAAAGGCGCAGGCATATTAAAGAGTTTTATGTTTTGACTTGATTTAATGAACTGTTTATGACATAGAGATGCTCGCTGTGCGTAATACAGGGGAATAAATAGAATTTGTCAGATGAGCGTTTCTGCCCTGCGTAAAAGCAAACGTGTGCCATGAAACACGGAGGGAAATTTGGGAATTAGATTAACTCCAGATTTACGACACAGTCCACCTCCTCTGTTTTTTTTTTTTGTTTTAGACTTTAAATGTCTCGACAATTTAAAAAATATCCCCTGTTATTGTTCTCCTTTATCACGCAGGGGCTTACTGGGCGCTTCCACTGGCATAATCTTGTCATAGATTTATATGGTTTCATCAATTAGCAAAGCACTAATCATTGCCATTTGATTTAATTAATTAGAAATTGGGTAATTCCACAGCTTATATTTCCCATTTAACAATAAATTAAAGCTATTAGCTGAGCCAGCTCCCTGTTTGCGCAGTTTCTTTGCTCCTTCATGTGCGGGTTGTGGGTTGTGTGTTGAGTTCGGGGGCACACGCTGGTTTGTGCAGGTCACAAGCTGGGGGTCATGGTGGTGGAGGGTGGGGGTGGGGGCTGGGGGGGGGTGGGGGTCCCTGGCTAATAGAGGTGCGGGTAATACCAGAAAATCCGGTTTCTATATTGAGCGGGGACGTGACGGGGTGCGAATGGGTTGACAGTGCATGCATAAGATTTAACAAGTAGCTTTGGTATCCTGTCTCAATAGGGGAGGAGGGGGATGGGAAGGTGTGTGTGTGTGTGTGTGTGAGTGTGTGTGTGTGTGCGCGCGGAGCCAGAGAGAGAGAAAGGCTCCGCTTCTTATCATACAGTGTTTATACAGAACGGACCGGATGTGTGTGAACGTCTCCGGGAAAAAAAACAAAACAAAAACTCATTAATAATTTTCCGCAAATGTTGCGAGGGTTCTTTAAATAGCGCGCGCGCACACACCGGCGTCCTTCTGTTGTGTGCGGGATCCACGTCTCCTACCGCCACTTATTTGCATATTCATTAGTTTCACACAACGGCAAAACCGACGCAGACGCAGAATATGACCTGTTACATTTTTTTTTTTTAAATTTCAACATTTCCGGTCAGCAATTAGACGAGCTCGAGTGTTATTTAAATTATTGCTTTTATTTTTATTTTTTAAATTATTATTATTGTAATTTTGTAAAGTGAAGCAGTTTGACGTTTGGTCTGTTTGAGATCCTGGTTCTGGTCTGGGATCAGGGAACTCGACTGAGATCAATAATATTTTTATCAGCTCTCAGATTTGTGACAGAAATATTCTTTATGATGTTTCCTATAGTGTCAGTGCTGCTTTTTGGAGCAACGTGTATTTACACGTTTGTATGTTTACACTTTTATTTTCTCTTATTATTTTACAATTTATGTTGAACTAATAGTAAAGGATTTAAATTTGGCAATTTTTATAATTCAAAAAAAATCAAAATATTGTAAAAATATGACACATTGAGCTATATTTATATTCAGTAAATATACAATTGGAAACATCATCTGTATAAAATATATTAAAATGCATGATAAAATTGATTAGGGTATAGTGCATTTTAGATTATTTAAATAATTTAAGTTCTGCATTATAACCCATCTAAATATAATTTACACAGATTTGTACCACATGTTTTATTTTATAATGATAAAATATTTTCTATATTTCATGAGACATTTAGCTTTGTGTCCAATTTAAATTGGACATGAATGATTTTACCGAAAAAAACATGTTTATGTTGTTTTAAAATCCAATGACAATCACACATCTACCCACAATGCTTTAAACAGATTATCCTCCACTTTGAATGATACAGCCTCTCGCTGACGTGTATTATGGTCCAATTTAAAATGATTGTGTATTGTTGAAAGGGGGGGAAAAGCATAGTAATGCAGGGTGATAATACTATTGAAATGTATTCAAGAGGGCCTCTCACTGGGACTCAAGGTGCATGACACTGTATTGAGATTCCAGATATCCAGACTCTCCATGCATGTCCCTGATGGGGTTTTGACTGACATGATGGGCATAGAGGATTGTTGTTTTGGAATGGGGGCTGGGGTACATGTGTGTGTGTTTGCTGGGAGGTTAGGATGGGGGTTACCTTTGTGCTTCCCCCTCCCTTGGAGATTCAGAAAGCTGTATTCCTGGCCCCAGGCCTCGGCACAGGGGGTAGATATGATGTGGGGCTGGCCATACCAGGCCGGGAGGGGGGGTATTCTAGATCTTCGTACACACACACACACACACACACATATTCATCCATTTTTAACCCCTCTCCCAGGACCAAACTCGGTGTATCACTTACAGAAACTCAAAGTTTAAAAAAAACCAAAAAAAAACCCCCTCTCGCCGCCTCTTTCTTCATATCCCGGAAAACCTGCAATCCATCAATTTGCCGAAGCCTCTTATTTAGATCAGCATGGTGTCTGCTTGAATATGGACGCGCTTGACAAGGTGATGGAATGACAGCTGCATACCAACGCCATAGGACTCAGCCCCCATTTGATAAAACCCCCACAATGATATTACACAGACGTTTAGATTACTGATAGGAGCAGTGGGAAAGCCTTTGTCTCTCCCTCCCTCCCTCTTTCACTGCTTTCCTTTCATTCCACTCTGTCCTTCTTTCTTCCCTTTACCGTGATGTTAGCCTCTGGGCAGCAGTTGTGCGTGCGCGTGTGTGCGTGTGTGTGTGTGTGTGTGTGTGTGTGTGTGTGTGTGTGTGATTAAGGTTAGGCTTACCCTGCAGTAGCACAGGTGTGCAGTATTATGGAGGGCGTGGCAGAGCTTGTTATTGAACAGGTGTGTTACTTCCCAGACAGCAGACGGTTTTTGTTTACATGACTGTGTATGTGTGAGAGTGTGTGTGTGTTTGTGTGTCTGTTTGTGTGTGTGTGTGTGACCTAGTAATACAGGCAGAAAGGGCCTACATCCATGTTACATTCACAGCTGTACACACACAGACGTAGAGTACACACACATTAGGGCTTTTCACTGTAAGCTGCATGTGTTTTAATAAGCTGTCATGGTGGTGTTTGGGTTCGAACAGATAACCTCTCCGTCGCTTCTCCTCATCTTTCCCCTCTGACCTCGTCTCGTGACCTTTTTCCTCCTCTTCTCCTCCTCCTCCTCACTCTTCTCCCTGTGTTTTGTCTCGTCCGATCCGTGAAGCACGAGATCCTGCAGAGAAATTCTGCAGTCGCTCTGCTGTGAATGTGTGTTGGTGTGTGTGTGTGTGTGTGTGTGTGTGTGTGTGTGTGTGTAGCATGCAGCCAGCCTGTCCATTCATCAAGCGGCTGTCAGCAACGTCTTTTCTCTCTTGGAAGTTTTTCTTCTTTGGCTTTGATCGTGACACAGATGAGACACACCCCTTCACCCACCTACCTGCGCGCACACACACATACACACACACACACGCACACCTTCACACACCAACAACCGCCATGACATGGAGAAAAAAAAGAGGATGTGCGACTGTGTGCATTTCATGTGTCTGTGCATCTGATTATTTTAAAAGGCAGAGGATTAATGTGTCGTGTAAAATTGAAAGAAGAGACAAAACGGGGAAAGGGGGATCAAGATTTATCATGATGGATAAAGCAGAGGAGGGAGGCTGGGTGGAGGGCGGGGAGGGAGTCGAGGGGCTGAACGTTTCCACCTGGTTGGTAATCCAGTCAGATTACCACCGCCTGACAGCGCCCACTGGCCGCCATCCTCCACTCCTCAGCTTGTCGTCTCCACTGCCTCTCCACAGGCAACTGAGTGAAAGTGAGAGAGCAGAGATGTGTGTGTGTGTGTGTGTGTGTGAGATGAGTCAGCAGTGGATGAGCCTCAGTCGGCCCCGGGCCCCCTTGACCTCACCAGCGGTAACCAGGGTGTAAGGCCCACATCCTGCGTGCATGGTCCCCGGCGACCCCCTGTGTGCAGGAGACAGGTGGTGGAGGCTGCAGCCAGATGACTGGACGCAAACCATCAGTTCCACACACAAATGAAATGATATTCACTCTAAAGAGCAGTTTGATTTAACATAGCACTAATGTTACCCAGTGGACAGATGGAAACCCACCCAATCCATCCCCAATCCACGTTTCTATTATATTTGAACAAAAACACCAGTTCAAAACAACCAGTCAGCTCCAGATGAAATGAACCCATGTTTTGCATCAAAGCATAGGTACATTCTCTTGTGTGCGTTGGGGTTAGTTTCATCCATAGCCACACATAATAATAAGCACACACACATCTGTGCCGCATTGCATCCAAACTTTAAAAAAATATTCAGAAAAAAAAATCCGTTAAATGGGCCCGAATGTTTGAAATTTGTTGACGCATTACAGGCATTAGTTCCATAAATAAAACCAGTAACCTAATTAAAGGCTTTTATAATACAGTCTAGCAGACTATGGCGCATGTATTCCTCTGTCTGCGACACACTTTAATACGCACAAAAGGTCACAGCAGTGGAAAGATGAGACTTTACTACTTTTTTGTTTTTTGGTTTTTAATGAAGTAAAAGTCCTTTTGATGTCGGAGCTTGGAGCGGAGTGGGCATTTGTTCTGGAGCGCATTGGCTGCAGTGACAGGAAGACGCTTGTCTCATCGCCAACCCTCATCCAACATGTGAACAGCTGCTTATTGTCCGTCGCAGCGATTGGAGGGGAGTGGGGTGCGTTTGGTTGCGACATCTCCGGGGTGCGAACACACACCACCATCTGATGACTTGGCATGTGAACGGCAAGCGCCAGACTTCCTGTGTCCATGTGCGCTCTCTCTCTCCCCATCTCTCTCTCTCTCTCGTTCTTCCTCTCTTCCTCCCTGGCCAGACCTCCCCTCCACCCGTCTTCCCCGCTCTTCTTGAACCACATGCTCGCCCTCCCCTCTTCCTCCTCCTCCTCCTCCTCCTCCTCCTTCTGCTTCCCTCTTTCACTTCCCCTTCACTCCTCTTGGCTTTTCGAGTGGTCCTCCTCGTCCTCGCCGCCTGGTTCCTCCCCGCTCCTCTCTCTCTCTCTCTCTCCTCCCCTCACTCCCTCGCTCACTCACTCACTCCTCTCCTTTCAATCGATCCCCTCCACCTCTTACATATCCACTCCCATCGCTGTCTGACTCTGCACGCACGTTTGCCTCCTCGCATTGTTAGCAGACCGGTTTCTCTCAGCACTCCTCCTATTTCTGTCTCACTTTCAGCCCCCCCCCTCTCTTCTTGCCCCCCGCCCCCCCACCTCTGAGCCGGTTGTTAACGGGCCCGTCCCGGTGCTGCTCGGCCTATGGCCAACTCAGTAAATCAGGAAAGATTGGAGGATTTGGCAGGAGGGAGTGAAGTCTGAGAACCGAGAGAAAAATGACATTTTAAACACAAGGCTGAAACAGCTTCCTGCTCTGTGCAGGACGAGGGGACAGCCTGTGTGTGTGTGTGTGTGTGTGTGTGTGTGTGTGTGTGCGTGTGTGTGTGCGTGTGTGTGTGTGTGTGTGCATTTGAAGTGCAGTGCAAGGTGTTGCATGAAACAGTCAGAAGGTATGTGAGGAGAACGTATATGTGTGTGTGTGTGTGTGTGTTTTATGGCTTTCCACCTCTCCAGAGGGGTCAAGCCAGTCCCCCGTTCACGCATTGTGACATCACTTAGCAAGGTGCGGGGGGTGGGGGTGGGGGGGGGGCAGACATGATGTCACAGTCTCGCCTCATCCACAGGTCTGCACCCCCTGGAAACGCACACCGCAAAGCGAGGCGGCGCAACCACGGCAACCCTCATCACGGCAGCGGCCGACACCTGAGACGGGGGCCGTCGTTTATCCATCGCGGGGTCACATTTACGCCTGAGTCATCGTCACTCGAGCTGACTCGCTTGACTCAGCCGGGGCCCTTTTCTCTGCTGTTTTGTTTTGGTTCTCTATTCGATTCATTTCAGCTCTGTTTGGCTCATTCATATTGTAATGGCCTCCATTCAGGCGGGTCTATGTCCAGTTTGTTTTGCTGTCAGGGGCCAGGATGGATGGAGGGGGCCGCAGGTTCATCTGGAGGTGAGGTTAAGAGAAGGCAGAGTGGTGGGCCTGACTCCTGAATGCCAGACCCTTCAGGTTTGGTTTTTTTTTTTCCCGAGTCACACTGCTGCTGTCCTACAGATTTAATAGATTGAGTGTACGACGGCCAGTGTGCTCCTAAATGGGAAACAGGTTCATATCTGTGTATGTGTGTGTGTGTGTGAGGCAGGGGGAGAGTAAGAAAAAGAGAGAAGCAGCTGTGTGGAACAGCATGGATCGTTACACAGTGACACACATGAAAGCATTAAGTATATTCAGGAGCCTTCGTTGAATATACATGGGGCGGTGTGTAGTGTGCAGCTCTGTGTGTGTTTGTGTGCGTTTGTGTGAGTGTGTGTGTGTGTGAGCGAGAGAGAGAGAGAGAGAGAGAGAGAGGGAGAGAGAGAGAGAGAGAGAGAGAGAGAGAATCCCCTCCCATGCTTTTGCCCGAGCTGAGAGGAGTAAGAAAGAAAACAAGGAAAGAGAGCGCGGGCGCGAGAAAGAGGGGGGGAAAAAAGAAAAAACAACAAAGATCCGTCATCAGTCATTCATGGCTAATCAGTCTCGTGGGACGTGCACACTACACACACACACACACACACACGCACACACACACACACGGTGCTGAGGTCCTAATCCTACTGGGACTGCCTGTGCCTCTGTGTGTGCCTGTCTAAATTTTGGATCCAGGCTGATTAGAAGCAAACTCTCCCTCTTTGCATGTCTGTCTCTCTCTACCTGTCTCTCTCTCTGTCTGTCTCTCTATCTGTCTCTTCTCCTCTGTGTCTTTGATTGCTGGTAAAGTGTCTCTTCTTCTTCTTCTCTCTATTCTTCCCTCTTATCGCTTTAATAACCGCCGACTGTCTTTTCCGCTCGTTTTGATGTGTGTTTTTGTAATGTGTGGAAGCACGTGTGAATGCCTAATATAGGAATGTCTTTTGTGTGTGTGTGTGTGTGTGTGTGTGTGTGTGTGTCATTTCATCAGAACCTCATAACGTTGGTCCAGGCTGCGTTTTATTGGCTCCTCCATTCGTGTCAGCTTTATTTATTTATTTGTTGATTTTAAAGGGAAATGAAATAAGTGGCATGTTAATGTTATTACCAAAGCTAAATTTCATGTTACTGAATACAACACATTGTCATGAGAGTCAGTTGGTGAATAATCATAACCAGACCATTACAGAGCAGAGAGAAAGGGGAAGAATGAAGAATTGTGGTGGTGGGTTTTGTGTACACGCCATGTTATAGGAAATCTTATTAGTAATTTCTGTAACTAATTAAACCAATCCAAAATAACCTATAACCCATGAAAATTGCAATAAATTTGCATTGATTTATTAATATTGTTAGTTTTTAATTTAAATTCGCTTAAACCCATTCACCGGATGACAAACAAACAAACAAAAAAACAATTGACCCAATTATATAAAATAAAAAAAATTATAAGTTTAAGGCAGCCCATGTATTATTCCAATAATCTGTCAGTTACATTCTCAATGAACTGACTTAACGACATCTTCATATTAAATGTCGCTTCAATGATGCAAAATCAAAAGATGTAGCTACAGTTTGTCAGATCTTAGTATGTGGAACTTTATCAAAATATGATCTTATCAAAATCAATGTTATATTGAATTATGTGTAATCGGTTTTGGCTGTTGTGTTAGAAATTGGGTGTAAAACCCTTTATTTGTCCAGGTTCCAGGGTTTTGGACTGTTGAATGTTGGAAGGTCTGATGATGGACGGCTTTCACACTTCCTGACAAAGCGATTCATTAGAAAATAAAAAAATCCGTCTCCATCCTCTCCTTTGTTTATTTTCCTTTTCCCCTCATTCCCTCCTCTTTATTTCCTCTCTGTGGATCGCTCCAATAATCTTTTATTCCTGTGTAAATATTACAGCAATGAGGGAATAGAGAGAAAGGAAAAGCCAGGCTGAAATAAGGTCAGACTATATTCTCACCTGCCCCCCACACCCCCACCCCCCTCGCTTTGTCGCTCACTTTATCTCTCTCTCTCTCTCTCTCCCCCTCTCTCCCCCTCTCTCGTGTTGTCTGCTGTCTGCTGGTCTCGCTCCTCTCTCTTGTTCAGTGACTGACTGTCTGACGCCCACACATACACACACACACACAAAAACACACACACCTATTTATACACACACACACACACACGCTGACACCTGCATGTCGAGCTGTTGAGGGTCTAATTTAAGTAAAGTGCTTCTCTAGGAACCACAACCCCTCAACTCACGATGATGGAGGGCGATACGACACACACACACACACACACGCACACACACACGCACACACACGCGCATCCAGCTCCAGTGATACTGAGATGTGACTCTCCATGGTGTGGGATTGAAGGAAGCAGTGTAGATGGCTTGTAAGCAGCACACTGTAATAATAATGTGATATTTGATCCCCGTAGGGAAATTCACCTTTTCTTGGCTGCCTGCAGATCAAACTGCAGGGTCAATTACAGCAGCGGCAGAGCTGCTGGGGATTCAGTGTCTTGCTCAAGGACACTCCAGCGACGCGGATGCCGGGCTGACACTGATATTGTGAAATCTGGGTCTCCTGGTTTAAAGGATGTCGTTGTCGTGGTTGTGGTTGTCGTCGCTGCTTTGCCTCTGCAGCGTAGGTGTGTGTTTGTTTCCACTGGAGTTGCAGCTAACTTTAGCTGAAGCAGGGGTCGTGCTGCAAATCTGAGGCCGTGATCTCAAACCTTCCTGGAAAAAACAAAAACAAAAAAAACAAAACAGCCTGGCTTTGGTTTCGGGAACTTTGGTCCAACATGAAAGTGAAGATAAGAGTCGGCCAGCTCATTTGATTACT